>JAQIYK010000767.1:0-12186 GCA_034700465.1 Rotylenchus robustus | reverse complement strand
TCACTTTTCTAACTTTATTCTGAACAGAGTTATGGTCATCGGGGCGCAAATGTCGGGGGCGCAAATGTCGGTGTACCGATGGAAGGAAGATGTGAGAAGAAAGCTAAAAGTAGCCAAAGAGAGCGAGCGGTAGAAAAAAGCGAAGGGATAACGCGAAGAAGACGAGAGGAGGGAGAGAGAAATTATAGAAGAAAAACAGACTGAAGAAGGAAGGACACCACTCTTTTTTCATTTATTTTGTAAACTTTGCTCTCTAAAAATGATCGATTTTGCGATGAGTCCAAATTTTTTATTATGAGTCAAAATCTAAAAATTTTGATGCCATTCGAAAGAGGAGACTGTCCCCTCCCTATCCATTTTGTGCATCCATCAGTGGGCTGCTGCTGTTTACGGATACTTATAGCTACCGAACACTTTTCCATGCAAGGAAAAGAAAAAATATATAAAAGTTGACAAAAAATTTAAAAAAAGAGTGGAAGGAGACAGCGAGCAATGGAGGGATGGATAAACAAGAAGCCTATCCGTATCCTATCCCCATTTTATGGCATCTCTCATTTCATCACTTCAAATTCAAACAAACGAAAATCTAATTTTGTCACATCGCCAACTTCATTCAGTTCCCTTTCTTTAGTTCCCATTCATTCTCATAGCTCATAGCATATGTAGCATAGAATAGAGCAGAGCGAGCAAGCAAAGAAATTTAGGCAAAGGAAGGGCAAAAGAAAGAAGGAAGAGAGGGAAAGAGAAGCCAAAGAACCAAAACCAAGCAAGCCAAGTCGAATTTTATATACATTACATAGTACCAATTAGGTCCCGGCGGGATCTGGATCCAGGTGATCCAGATCCAGGCATTTTGAGGAAATCCAGGAAAACCTGGATTTTTAGTCCAAAAAATCCAGATCCAAGTCATTTCCAAATCAAGAATCCAGAATCCAGGCCTTAGAACCTGGATTTTTTTCTAAATTTTAACACTGAAAATGAGCTAATTTCTTAATTTTTATCGAAAATTTTTATGAAAATCTTTAAAATTTAAGCAAATCGTATTTTTTAGTCAATTTTTTTTATAGATTTTATGAATTTACTGACAAATCTTGCCATTTTTAGTGAGTTTTTCAAGCCAAAAAAGAGAGAGAGACCTTTATACATATTTTTTATTTTAATTTTTTAAAATATTTAAAGGTTAAAGGCGCTTGATACTTTACAATTTATTAGACGACCTTTTTCAAAAATCAAAGGAACCCTTTTGTTTACAATTTTCGAAATTTTAATATTGCCCCCCTCCTTCCCTTGCTCATATAACGGTTAGGAACCAGAATTTGTCTGAAATTTATGCTTTTCTATCGTATTTACTGCATTGTAACTAGTAAAATTCAATTTTTATAAAGTCTGCACATTTTTTTGAAAAATCCAGAAATCCAGGCTGGATCCAGGTCCAATCTTGGAAATCTTGGATTCCTGGATTCAATCTTGGATTCCTGGATTTTTGATCCAGAAAATCCAGATCCATCCAGGTCATAGCCAAATCCAGGTCCAGGATCCCGATCCAGGTTTTTTCAAATTCCGGTCTCTAAAAATAATGGCTATGTTTTAGTTCAAAATTGAAATATTAAATTCCGAACTTTCCGTTTTTCAACAAAAACCTCATTTGTTGTTTTGGATGAGCGAACATAGAACATATAACGCATACTTTTCTTTTTAATTTTCGTTTTTCTTTTTCTATTGTCAAATTAATGTTTTTTAAAGTATCATAAATTTTGCAGCCATGGTCGCCTATAAAAGCGCAAGTAAATCCGCATTTGGCACCATTCTCGCTCCCTTCAACAACAACTCCAGCAAGCATTCTTCTACCAACAAATCGGCCTTCTTCAACGACAACAACCAACAGCGCGGATCAACCCACGACTCCTTGCTCGACAACGATGGCTCAACAGTCAACCTACTTCGGCGGTGGCCCACCTGGAGGCGGAGGAGCTGGACAGCAATCGGTCTACATGGGCACAGGAGGCGGCGGAGCAAGGCCAACGGTCACGCAGCCCGGCACCGGCGGTGGAGCAACGTCCGTCTACATGGGACCTGGCGGAGGCGGCACTCAAGGAACTGCACAGCAATCGGCCTACATGGGCGCCGGTGGAGTGGGAGCTCAAGGTATGTCGCTTTGTGTTTTTGTATGTACAAATAATAATGCTTGTCTAATCACAGGTCCAATGCCTCAACCTGCTGGTGGTACCTTCGGCGGAGGAACACAGACTGCAATGGGCGCTCCTGCTGGAACAACGACGGCAATGATCGGAGGTGCTCCAGCGGCAGGAACTCAAACGGCGATGTACGGCAATGCTCCGGCAGCGGGAACCCAGACGGCGATGTTCGGCGCACCGGCAGGAGGAACGGCAACGTGCATCGGCGGCCCAGGCGGAACTCGAACTGCTCTCGTCGCTCCAGTAGGAACATCAACGTGCATCGGAGGACCAGGCGGCGGCGGAACAACGACGGCAATGGTCGGAGGTGCTCCAGCAGCAGGGACTCAGACGGCAATGTACGGCAATGCTCCGGCAGCGGGAACCCAGACGGCCATGGGCGGCGCTCCAGCAGCAGCGGGGACTCAAACGGCGATGATGGGAAGCGTGCCGGCTCCAGCAGCAGCAGGTAATACTTCAAATTCTGGATAATCATAACTGAGTTTGAGCTTTTCATTTTCCAGCAGGTCCAGTTCCACCGGGCGGCGTCCAATCGTACTACATGGGTGGCCCTACTCCTGGCGGCGGCGGCGGAGGAGCTGGACAGCAATCGGTCTACATGGGCGCAGGAGGCGGCGGAGCAAAGCCCGGCACCGGCGGTGGAGCAACATCCGTCTACATGGGACCGCGCGGAGAAGTGTTGAAGAAAGAGGATTGATGATGATGATGATGATCTCCATTGTATGTAATTTCCACACCATATTGTTGTTGTCACTATAAAGTGTTGATATGTCGGGTCTTTTTGGTTTGCATTTAGCGTTTCCTACAAATTCTTTACTGTCGTCCCATGTTTTGGTCTTTGTTGGTCACGGTGTCTTGATCTCATGAAATACCTTCCCCTCATTTTTTGGTTTTTTTCCTCCATAGTGTCCAAATGCGAAATCACAATTGAAATTTGGTTTGGAATGATGATGATGATTTGGAATTGATGATTTGGAATTGAAAACATGAAATCAATGATTTGAAGAAAAAAAAACATTGATTTCTCTGTATGATTTTTGAAAAAATGGCACCACTCAATTTTTTTCTTTACTTTCTCATTTTTAAGAGTACGTGATGGAAGAGTAAGAGAATGGGTAATGGAAGAGTGTACGTGTGTTCTTCCACTGAATAAAGCGGCAATTTTCTGTCCATGTCCGTAAAAATGTTTTGTAACGAGTTATTCGGCTACCGTTCTATGCACACAGTGTTAGCTACTACCCTATCCTACTCTCCATGAAAAACTGCTTAAAATTTTATAAATAAGCAACATCCGAAAAAAGCAAAAAACACCCATTTTTGGGCACTTCAAAGTTTCATTTGCTTCGCTAAAATCAGAAAAACGTCAGAAAATTCTGAAAAACGGTGAAAAGTTTCTAAATAGTGTTAAGTTTATCTTCCATACCAAATTTCGAAAAAGCTAACGATTCGCGCAAAATGCTATCGCACTCTTTGTCAAATTTAGCTAAAAATGGATAATTCTCGATGTCATTTTCCACCTAAAAATACCTTCAAATCGTTCCAAATCGAAAAGATATTGTCATTTTCGGACTCTCCGTAGTCGAAAACCCCCAGGGTGAACCAAAATTCTGTAAAAATTTGGATTTGAAAAATTCTGGAAAAATTCAAATGTGGACAAAATTTTGCCGCCAGGAACACATGTGTACCTCAAACTTGGGGTGTAAAAATGACCGCCCGCTGTTACTCTTCTATGTTCAAACTTTTTTCTTCCAAATTTTTATTTTAAAAATTATAACTTTATCTTTCAATGCTTGCTCTAGTAAATTTTTTATTACTATTTAATTAATTAGCAGCTAGAGTGAACTAACGCGGATAATGACACAGCCAAACGAAGCAGAAAGATTGATTGCGCCACACATCGATTTGGGAAATCTTTTATTAATCGACAGAGATCCCATAGATGATTTGGCAAACATTGATGCGCAGCGGTTACATGAATTAGCGACCAGAAATTGCAGGCAATTGTTTGACGAAATTTGGAAATTGCCTAGGAAGGTTGTTCAGGATGCAACTTGTGCGCAGGTATGGGCTTAAATTTATTTGTTAATTTTCCTTTTTATTAAGCTACCCGAGTGTAACTACGCATTACCCCGCGAAAAACCGGTTTATTGTCCAAATTATTTAATTTATATTTGTTAATTTAAGATTCCAAAACCAAAAGAGCCTACCAAATGGGAAAAATTTGCTCAATCTAAAGGGATAGTAAAAAATAAAAGAAGCAAGAAGCTTTGGGATGAAGGTGTGCAGGTTGGTTCAATACCTACTCAAGTGCGGATTATCATCAGCAGCCTAAAACTTAAAGGAATGGAAACCGAGATATGGGTACAAGAAGGCGAATGACAAGGGAAAAGATTGGCTAATAGAAATTCCCGATCAAAAAGGTAATTTTTAAGCCACTTTCTGAGCAATAACTTGTTTTTTAGATCCTTACAAGGATTATTTTACCGAAAAAGCGGAGGACAGACTTGAAAAGAAGAACAAGCAGGAATTCCAACGATTGAGAAATATTGCACGCAATTCTAAGCAGGCAACTCAAATGAATAACGTAGGATTCCAACCAGAACAATCATTTCGTCAATCTAAGCCATCTAATCCTAATCTAATACCTATAGGAGAGAAATCGAAGGAACAGGTCCTACTTTAGATATTCAATAAACATTAAGTGTTAAACGAGTTTTAGCTGGTTCACCAGATAGACAGAGTAAAGAACTCTACTGCATCTTTTGGAAAATTCCAAAAGTCGCTGAAAGGAGATTTGAAGCCAAAAAATACCGGAGAGAAGAAAAAGGTATTAATAAACAAATATTTGAAAAGTAATGCTTATGTTCAAAAAATTAGTTTGAGCCCAACGAAGGTAAAGAAAATTTGACCGCAGAGCGTGAACGGCAGATGAAAATTTTGAAAAATTTACAAGCAAAAAAACCGAAGATGGTGGAGAGTCGTATAAATTCCGTCGGAGAACATATAAAGTAAGAGAGTTGTATAAATCGATTAAGCTATTATATTCTTAATGATTCTTTAGGAGAACAAGAAATGCAGGGTCAGAAAAAGGTTCAAGTAATATGGGCAAAGGTCGAGGAGGTACAGCACGTCCAAAATCACAAATTGACCGACAACAGCGATTCCAAAGCTTCAAAAAAGGAGCAAGCAAACGTAAATTCGAAGGTCCACACTCCAAAACGGGCTTCAAGAAAGGAAAAAGTAGATAAGGAATTCCGATCTTTAATTGGTTTTGTATTGTTGAAAAATAAAACCCATCGCTGTTTTAAGTTTATGATCAGGAAACCCAATAATAAGCAAAGGCCCATGTTGGTCAAAGGATCAAAAATTTTAAAGAGGAGCCAATTTCTCATGTCAACTAAATAATGAAAATTCGGAAAGGGTGGGGGCTGCCCCCCCCCCCGCCGAAATGTCCAAATTGGAAATTCATTAAATTTTAAGGAAAATATGCGTTTTTTCTTTCAATTTCTGAAATAGCTTAAAAAGGGTCTAAATTGCGTTTCTCGCTTAAAAGTTGCCGAAAAATAAATGGGGTTTTTACTCAAAATTGAAAATACACTTTAAAAATTGAATTTTGAAGAAAATACACTCCTAAATCTTTTTTAATTAAAAAATACACCTTTCTTAAGAATTCCCCCCTCCCGAAAATTTTTCTGGTTACGGGCCTGACTGACCCGACATCTATATAAAAAATACATGTTAAATTTTTGTATTTTTGGTATTGAAATTTGGTAATTTAGGCGAAAAAAATTTGTTTGGTATTTTTTTCGCGAAAGCTCTGCTTTTTTCTTTCATGACAGGCATCTTCGAAAATTTCGCACTCTTAAGCAATTTCTACAAAGTTTTAAATTCACACAAGGAAATCGCAAATGCTTCAACGGTATAAAGTATCAAACAAAAACATAACGAATAATTCTACAGAATCAATTTTGCTTTGACGCATATAGTTTTTTGACACAACTTTTTTCACATCCCAGTAAACTTTGCTGCAATCTAAACAAGAAATATGGAATACGGTTCTATTTTTATTGAACTAACTTCTTTGGTAAGGTGTTCGACATTCCGCAATCTTTGCTCCTGTTCTTCTACCTTTTTCCATAGCTTTAAATTTTCCGCTTTTACAAACGTCAGCTCCTGGTGCAGATCAATATTAGACTTTTGATGTTGATAGTCTGACAATATAAAATTTGAAAAAAAAATTTGAATGAATTCAATGGTTACCCATTTCGCCTGTGTTCAATGCATCTTCTACGGTTTTCTTTGCTTGCTCTATTACTTTCTGCAGTTTGCTTCCCAAGTTTTCATTTTTATCTTCTCCCTGTTTACGCTCTGTTTCCGCAGCATCATTACCTTTGATTTTTAAATTCATTATTGCATGTATGAATTACATAGTAAGTCTTGAACTAAGATTCATAAACAATTTAAAGATTAATTGAAACAAAAAATTCATGGAAAAAGGCAAAGTAATTTCTTTACTTTTTCTTCAAAATTTCTGCTTCGATTAATTTTATATAAAAAATCAATTCAATACCTTCAATTCGTATCGTACAATAATTAGTAAAGAATGGTATTCAATTTTGTCCCAAAAATAGGGCATAGCGGTTTTTCCAGTTTTTCACCCTTCCCTCTTATACCACTGAAAGTTTTGACTTGGATTTTTTTGATTTTAGGCCTATTTCTTAAAAGTAATTTCTTAAACTATAGTTTGAAATACAGTGTAAAATTTGGTTAAAATATATAGCGCTTAATGGCTTCCGAACCTCGACCACTACCCAATGAAAACCCCAAAGTGAACGATAAAGGTTACAGGGTAGTTCTTGCCAAGGGTCGGCGCCGCGCGAAAAATTTTCGCTAATTTTGAGAACTAAAAGGGAAATCCTAGTGAAAAAATTATAGTTTTGCGGCGCCGACAGGCGCGGCGAATTTTTTTTCGCGATTTGTAAAAACAAGAATGGGGGGCCCTATTAAAAAATTTAATTTTTGGCATTTTTTGGGGGGAATTCCCCCCCCTTCCCCCTGGCTATGCCCCTGGTTCTTGCGTTTGGGTTCACAGAAGGAGGACCTTTTGTTTTAAAAACAAAATCAACATTTAAAATTATTTTAAAGCCATTTTTTATTTTGAAACATTCAAAAATTACCTCTCTTCTCCTTCTGCTGCTGTCTCCCATGATCTTCAATTTTCTTATGATGCTGCTCCATTGTTTTTGGACTGACAAATTCAGATTTGATAGGTGTGTACAAAATTTTGTCCTTGAAATAAAGTTGATCAGCTGCCTTTATAATCTAAAAAATGTCCTAATAAAAATTACACAATTTTTAGTTATTGATGAGAAATTGTTGGAATTTATTTTACCTGAGTGATTTTAAGATTTGGATGAACTTCGTTGATCAAAACTTTTATTGAATTAAGATCTGACATTATACTTGCTGTGTAAGTAAGAAAGAAAATTAGCTGGGAATTAGAAAATTAAATATTTTGCTTCAAAAGCTCGAAGGGAATTATTTTATTTTTAAGCAAAAGTAGTGCTGAAAGTCTGAACTTTTTTTTCGAAAATTTCGATTTTTTAACTCGAAATTGAACCAGCAATAAATAACAGCCCTCAAATTGCATACAAAGAGGGGAAAGAAGACATAAATAAAAACGATCGCTCGGAGGCTGTACTCGTTGCTCGTTCTTTTTGGTGTTTATTTCTGCTTTTTTGAGATTTTGAGGTTGCTGGTTCAATTCCGGCGGCATTCCGGGCCAAAAAATCGCATATATATAATAATGCCAGAAAAATATCATGTAGTAAACTAGTAAACACGAACGTCGAACTGAAAGTATGTTTTGGATGAATTTAATTCAGCTACTCTGTTTCTGTTTTAGGCATTTATTTTTTACTTACCCTTATTTTTTAAATTAAGTAAGGTAATGTTTTAATTTTGCGCACATTTTAAATTAAAGTTGATTTAAAAAGTTAAAAAACGTTAAAAAATTAAATAAAAATATTTAGAGAAAAAAATTGAAATTTTGATTAATAACGATAACGATACAACATATAACAGATTTCGATTTCTAGGTTGTATGTAACGATTGGACCCTTCCCCTTCCTTCCCCCAGTCCAATCGTTTGCTAAGAATGCCACCCTTTGCCACCGTATGATTTATCACCTCTCGTGATCTCAACATTTTAAACCTGCTGTAATTTCACGCTTTTATTTTGGTTTTCGCTTTTTGTCCGCTCCTTTTGGAATTACTTTTGGATGGCGTTCTGTTTTGTTATTACCCTCCCTCCCATTCTCTCATTCCCCGTTTTCACTCCCCATATGCAATCATCATCATCCCCATCTTCGTCATTAGATGGAAATCCGCTGAAGAGCCTGGGACAGAACGGTGGCGGAGGAGGAGGGGGAAGGGGATAATTGGATTTATCGGAGCCTTTTTTGGCGCGGTATGCAAAACTTTTTTTCAGTTTTTCACCGAGGGGAGAGGGTTTTTGGGGAAATGATATTCGGAAAACGCAGAAATCCAAGCATCATAATGAGGTGATAAATTGATTTTTCTGCTTGAGTTTTCCCTCAAAAATTGTCCAAATTTCTAATCAGCCCTGTCAGTCAATTTACTGGACAGAAGCCTTTTTAATCCCTTTTAGCTGCAAATTTGCATACATCGCCTTTGGGCACCGGGCAAACACTCACATTTTGCCCCTCCCCCGAAGTCCAAAGCCAAAGACTACTTTCGCGCCCAAAATCGATACCCTTTTTGTTGTGCCATCTCTCCGCATTTCCCTTTCACTTTATTTCTCTCAAATTTATTTTATATTTTCACTGAACTGGAAAGAATGAAAGTATGGTACCAAGTGTAAAGGACAAAGTACTGTACATTTATAGATACCGTATTTTTTGCAAAAATTTTAGACTCTTATTTGGACTTTGAAACAACTCTCGACTGAAATCTGTGTCTTTTAAAGTCAAGAAAAATCACTGTATCTGGAGAGGAAAGTCCAGCGAAGTTAAGGGGTGTCCAGTTTGGGCACTGACTTCTTAATATTTTTCAATTTTTATCCACATTTAGTGGTACTACTCTGTTAACGGGGGGTGCAAAGCCAAAAATAAGCTTTTGCGCCCCCCGTTAAAAGTTTGCTCCCCCCGCTAACGGAGTAGTACCCATTTAGTGAATATATATTCAGTATCTATTCATCCGAAAATAATTAAAAATTTGGATGGCCCAATGCATGGCTTTGTTATTGTTGACCTTACCCCGGGCACCCCCCCCCCCACATTACTTACTTAGTTACCCCATCCCTTCGCCAGGGGAAATTGACAGACACAGCCCGAGCCGACCCGACCCAACTCAACCCCAATGTGCAGTGAATTATTATTAATAAATAATTGTGAAGAGTGAATCCCTCACTCCCCCAACCCAAAAGACCCTTTTCATTTCCCACCAAAAAGACGCAAAATTATTGTTATTACTTTTTATTACACTTTGCTCCAAAAAGACCCTTCCTTCTGAATTCTGAAGACGGGCAAAATGAGGGAATTCCTAAAAAATAACCCAAAAAAAAGACACTTTTATACACCCATAAAAATGGAATTTATTGGGTAAATTCATCCTCGAAGAATCGGATCTTTTAATCTTTTCGGACTCTAAAATGCGCCCTGATAATGCCTTCCTCCGAAATATTTTTTGTTGGGCCTAAGCAAAGTGTACGGATGGTTGGACACCGCAACATACCATACATAATGACGTGGTTTGACTTTGATGACCAGTTTCGGCGGATAATGAATAATAAGCAAAAAAGGTGACTAATGGATTTGCCCCGAGGGCAAATCACATTAGGCGGTTGCTGATGATCAGTTTTATGCAAATTTATGCCCTCAGGGCATTCCCGAACCTTTTATCTGTCTAAAGTACCTTGAGGTCATAAATACTTTCTTTGATTCCCAAAAATGTCTTTAAACATTCTAAAAATTCATATTTTTTTAAATTTTTCTTATTTAAGAAAAATTAAAAAATAGTCACATTTTAGTCTATATTTAAAAAAAGAAAAGAAAATTAGCCACTGTGCCCGGAGATGCGTAAGGCGAAACCAATTTTGGAAAAAGCCAAAATTCCGGATATTTTTTATTTTAAATTTTTAGTTTGTTAAGTTTTAACAAATAATTAAAGGCCAAAAATCGTCCGTTGTTCCGTTCTTTTCATATTTTTCGTCCGATTGCACCGACCCCAACAAAAAGCTATCCTCTTCCTCTTATCATCTTCTCCCTCCCCGATTCGATTCCACCTCCACCCTCCTCATCCATCGCCAATTGGGCGGTGTCCATTTTCGTGGCGAATGTTTACTCTCTTTTCCCCTTTTCTCTATATTCTCTCGGTTTTTCGCACTCTCTCCATGTCCCTCTCTTTCTCTCATCTCTATTCTCTCTTTTTTCCCAATCTCTACATCCCACCCTTTTTTCTCTCCCCTTTTTTTGGCTCCTCAGCAGAACGAATCATCGGATTAAATATTTAAGATGGACTTCGTCCCGATTTTCTTCTTTTTTTTGTGGTTTTCGAAGGACCTCGCCCCAATTTGCAACTGCGGTCATCGTTTTTTTAATTGATTTTGGTTAAACTAATCAGTGAGTAATATGTTTGGGCTGATACGGACTGATCGTGACCATGACCATGTCATGGTAATCACTTCGCGGAACAGAACTTACGGTGGAACACAGAAAAAAAATGCGAAACTGCCCAAAAAAGACTGAAGGTCCGCCCGCAAAACAAACCTTCTTTTTTTAAATTTTTGACCTAAAATTTTTTGTCAATATTTTCTCATACAATTTATCCCTATATGGCCATGTTACATATTTAACTGATCAAATGAATACGGTGCATTAACTGTGAAATAGTAAAAAACGATGTATATTGCAACAAACCGGTTTAAGTCCGTGAATTAAACCAGTTTAGTCCGTGAATTAAACCAGTATTTTATTCACTTTTTTTTAGTCCGTGAATTAAACCAGTTTAAGTCCGTGAATTAAACCGGTTTAAGTCCGTGAGTTGAACCGGTTCAAGTCCGTGAATTAAACCGGTTCAAGTCCGTGAATTAAACCAGTTCAAGTCCGTGAATTAAGCCGGTTCAAGTTCAAGTCCTTGAATTAAACCAGTTTACTTCACGGATTTTAAAATTTGTTAAAAATTGACAATTTTTCAATTTTTAGTATTTTATTTGACATCGGATTTTCGGATTTCATAAAATTGAACTTTTAAAATATTTGTTGTAAATTAAAACACACTTTATATTGTACACTAGTTTATAATGTATATACCTAATTTTCTCCAATTTTCAATATTTTTTTCTGAAATTCCAATTTTAAGCCGAAAAATGCAAAAATTTGTGCAAATAATTTCCATTTTTGTCGCCTTTTTGCCACTAATTTTTTGCGAAGATGCCGACGGTGGGAAGAAGGAACAGAAACAGAAGGTGCTGAACACGAACAGGCCAGATGTTGGTAAGCCTGCTGTTTTTTTCGAAATTTTACCTAAAAAATCGCTTTAAAAATTTCCTAAAATTTTCAAGAAAAAATTTACAAATTGAAATCTTTTAAAATTTAAAAAATTGTTTTTTTTAAAGTTGTAAATAAATATTTATATTGAAAATATTGTTAAAAATTTTAAAAATATTTTGGTGGCTAATTTTTGGGGGAAATTGGATGAAAAATATTTGTCCAAAATTAATTTTTTTATTTTTTAAGAAAAATTTCAATAAATAATTTTTAAAATTAAAAAATTCATTTTTTAGCATTTTGCGAGGGCACAGTCAGCGCATTTTTCGTCAGTGGTGAGAAAAATATTTTAAAAATCACAAAATAATTTTAAAAATTAAAAATATTTAAAAATTGTTTAAAATATTACCGTATTTCCTCTAATATTGCCCTGGGCGGAAATTTTTCAATACCCCTTAGAGGGGGGGGGGGCGGAAATTAGA
>JAQIYK010000766.1:0-12196 GCA_034700465.1 Rotylenchus robustus | reverse complement strand
AAGTCTACGTATTGGGATCGGAGCATCGGAGAAAGGGGGGGAGGGGGGGGGGGAGTGAAGGGTGAAGGGGAAGGGAAGGGATCCGGCCAATCGCGTTGATCCTCCAATTGGTTGGCCAACCATTATCCCAAGTGCAAACTTCCATTTCTATTGGTGATAAAGCAGAAAAAAAGTTGGTAAAATTAAAAAAGTCAGTATAGGTATGTGAACGAATTTTACAGTAAAAGAAAATTAAAAACGGAGTCAGCAGCAAAAATACGATTTCGTAACATTGGATGAGAGGTCAAAATAGCCGAATCGGTGGAACGGCATGCAAATTCGGCACAATATCCTCAAGACCACTTTCTCCAGCAGTAAACTCCCTCTGCCGATGATAATGATCAATGGTCGGTCGGTGGACCACTTTATTTTACAGCGATGGCCATTCCTACCCCATCCTTTACAACAGTGGAAAAGTGGAGAAAGAAAGGGAAGGGGCGGAGGGAGGGAAGGGAGTGGAGGGAGTGAGGGAGGGGAGGGGGAGGGGAAGGAAGGAGAATCGGGCGAATAGAGAGAGGAAGGAGAAGCATTGTGCGAAAATGGCAATTATCAATTGGTGATTGATAGGGGAGGTCAATGGAGGGAGAGGGAGGAAGGGGAGGAGGAGGAGGAAAGAGGAAGAGCCAATGGGACAAGTGGCAAACTTTGAAAGGGACAACAGCAGCAGTAGGGAAGCAGAAAAATGGGGATGAACAATGGGCACAGTTTTGGGATGATGAAAAGGGGTGGTGAGGGAGAGAGGGACGGGGGAATTGGGCCGGACATCGACAACGACAACAAACATGCCCCTCCGACAGCCAGTCAATGAACCAATAAACCACCAGCATCACCACCAAATTTAATATGAATTGATTGCGGGCGGGGGTTCTTCCTTCCTTCCTGTCCGTTCCTTCCTTCGCTTCGATTGTTTGTTCCTTCTTCCTTCCCCCCCCCCGCCACCATCCCTCCCGCCTCTCCTCCTTTTCCTTCTCTTCCAAATCTCACTTTGGCCTTTCTTTTGCCCTTTTTTTGCTCAAATCAATCGAACAATTATCGCGCAGGACCCCTCTTTCCCCAATATCAAAAGTGAAAACGGAATGGAAGAAGGGTTCAAAGGGGAAGTAAAAGTAAATAAATAGCAAAGAAAAACAGAAGAGTCAATTGAAATGGATGTACAAAGCAACAAAGGAGGCAACTACCAAATTGATCAAAAGGGAAAGAGATGGAGAGGATGTGCGGAGGATGATGAGGATGAATAAATGAACAGAGAAGGGGAGGGAGAGACAGCTCGGCGGAAGAGAAGGAAGAAGAGGAGAGGAGCATCGCCATGATCCATTACTGCTTTCCCACACAGTTGGCCCGTTTGTTGCGCACCTTTCTGTCCATGTCATTCCCTTCCATATCCATCCAGCAGATCCCATCAACAACAAAAGCCAGGAGAATTGGTTATGAATGGATGTGAAGAGAGGAAACAGAGATGGAGAGCGAGATAAGGAAGGGATGGGATAAGGGATAAGGAGAAGAAGGGGAAGAAGGAAGGGATGGCCGATGAGCAGAATTGATCGGCGGATGGAAGAAATAGGAAGAGGAGGTGAGGGGGGAGGAGGAGGAAGGATGCAAGGAAAAAAAGGAGTGGTCACTCACCGGACGGAGAGCGGGGATGAGAATGATCGATCGGGGGAACGGAGGATAAACGGATGGAGGGGGGGGGTGGAGCGGGTGGATGGAGGAAAAAGGAATGGGCCCAATGGCAAGCAAAGGGGGAGGAGAAGAAGAAGGAGGAGATGGTGGACAGGAGGATGAGTTGCTTAATGAGCTGACGGACGGATAAGAAAGAATGAGAAGAACGGATAAGAAAGAATTGAGAAGAAAGTGGTGGAAGAGGGGGACGCTGGAAAGGGGAGGGGAGGAGGAGGGGAAAAGGATGGGAAGCGGAGGGGAGAGCAGAGGGAAAGGACTAACTTTGCGAAGGATCTGTCGCCATCATCAACAGATGATTTGAGTGGGCACGACTTCGGCGGGGGATTACGCAGCGAGTGAAAGAGCGCAGAGAGGGGGGAATTGGTGGGGAGAAGGGGGAAAAAGAAAAGTGAGCGAAGGGAAAAGGGAAAGTAGGGGAGGGGAGTGGAAGGGGAAGAAACAGATCAGTGGGGGGGGGGGGGGGAGGGGAGGGAGGAGGATATTCATCGGAATACAAAGAACATTGAGTGATATGGGCAGAAAGTTCAATTGAAGTTTAATCATCCTAGCAAGAAGCTAATCATGGTAAACAAAAACCTTGGCTAATTTAAAACAAAATATACTTTTAGCCTATCTGTACGAGCTGGAATTCAGTGCTAGCAATATTAAAGTGTGATCAAAAAGAAGTGTGCGGGCATGCAAGGCCATGGACAGACGGACCAAAGGAAGGGGAAGGAAGGGGCGGGAGAGGCCGAGGCCCTGGGACATCAGACTGACAAAGGAAGGGGAAGGGGAGAGGGGCAGGACGGACTTGGGAAGGGGCAGGACGGCCTTGGGAAGGGGAAAATGGGGGCGACTGGCCACCGGCAATCGTCTGAAGAACTGCCAAAAACTCCGCCCAATCTAACTAGCCACCCGTTCCTTCCGACCCCAACCGAGTATAACAAATTCCCGAAAATATTTTATCCAAAAATGCACCAAAATGGTAAACTAATTAAATTTCCAAAAATATGACAAACAGGGGAAAAGACAATGTAATGCCGGAGTGAGAGCCGCGGCAGAGCGGGGGAGTAGAACAGAAAATAATGAACATCTCAATTGGGAGGGGAGGAAAAATCCACGAGAAACAGAGGGGAGCGTCGGGATCCCTCCGGACTGATCAGCACCCCTCTGATCACCCCGGGGGAGGAGGAATGCTGTGGAGTAAATAGCTGCTGCTTTGCCCACCATTATAACTGTTGAGGATCGCGATGTGCAAAGCTCAATCATTAAATTCACCTTGATGAGCCTACTGCTTTAGCTGATGAGCTCTTAGGCGAATACAATGCTGAAATCAATGGTAGTGATGCATATTCAGTTGCTTTTGCAGATGAAGTGGATAAGAGCAAGGTATACTTTGTTATTTTACATTATAATTATGCTTGATTTTTATTTTACAGTCACAGTTAACACACTTTTGCGCGTTGCAGTTCACTCTTATTTAGGTTCCTCGCAAGGAAACATTGTACAAAACGGACCGATTGTAAACAAACTGCAATGTTTTCGATTGGTGGCTCAAATGCAATTCAGCTTCCAACTTTAGCTGTGATCTCGCGTGTGATCTCGCGTAATTCGCTTAGCATTCCTGCAACCTCAATATCCAGCGCGCTTCTCTTCATCAAAGCAACTTTTCAAATGCATGCGTAACCGGTAGCTTTATTTTCTCCACTTTTCTTGATAAAAATCAAGCGGCTCAATCCACTTATTGCCATCAAATGTAACCCCAATTTTGATTGTTCAGAAGCTTATGATCTCTTTCTTACACTTCCTGATTTGCTTGCTCAACCAAGTCAAAACCGCGGATAAATATATAAATAAATTTACAAGCGTTTTATCGGATATAAAATTGAGTTTTGAATCCCTGGTCCCCTAAAAACCTGATTTTACCGGGGGGATCAATTAGGTGAAACAAAATAAAGTAGACGGAAAGGTTAAATTGTTTGTAGTAATTTTCGGAGGATTATCTTCACTTCAACGGAGGATTGGTGCTAAAATAAGGGGATTGGTGGAATAAAGAACATCACGCAGTACAATAAATAAAGACCAAATACATGCCTAATCAGGTCCAATTGTCTGACTTTGTCCCGTGTCCCGTCTTAAGGCCAGGGGTGTGCAGGGGCCTGGTTCGGAGCGGCCCGGCCCGGTCCTCAACTTTTTCGGCCCGGCCCGGTAGGCCCGGTCATTTTTTTCCAAAAATCCAAAAAATTTTCAAAAATTGCCAAAATTTTCAATGTTTCCAGTTAATAATGATTTTTTCTTTATGACGTATAATACCCAATTTTGGAGAAGAATTAGTACCTATTTTCGAATTAAAAATTACTGTTAATCTTAAAATTTTGGAAATCTGCAAAATTACGATTGTATAATTTTTTAAATTGTACTAATTAAAATGTTACAAATTTTTAAAAATTTTGCGATTTCACCAAAAAGAGTTGGTGTTGGGGAGCGTTGGGGTTCAGTTATTAGGCCCGTTTTATTACTAATTGTAGTCGAGATTGGTGTTTCAAATTTTTTGTGTGATGATTCTGGAGGGGAGTTGTGGGATCGTGGGGATCAATCATGATTTAATTGATACCTATTTTCATTTTCACAAATTTTTCTTAATTTTTTTTACAAATATTATCACAATCTAAAATTTTTTTCTTTAAAATTTCAAAAATTATTGAAAAAAATTAGAAAAAAATCTCCACCGGGCCTATCCGGGCCGGCCCGTGCACACCCTTGCTTAAGGCAATAAACCGAACCTTAAAATTGACCATTTAACGATTCGAATTTTTGACAACTTTTGATATTAGCATTAGCATCGAAAAATACAATGATAAATCACTTTCTTTTTTGGACATTCATTTTTTAATTTTGAAATTTATTCTTAAATTGAGAAAAATGTCCTTTACCCTTTCTTTCTCTAGACAAATTAATAAGCGAATCAGTCAGTGAGTCAGACGAATTTCTTTTTTATTTATCGGCGCGGGAAAAAAGTTTCAAAAAGGAAAGAAAAAAGAAAGAGAAAAAAAAGAAATAAAAAATCAGAATTCGCCAAACGAGCAGAGAGAGAGAGAGAGGAAGATGTAGTGAGTGAGTGGGATGAATGGGCTATAAATAATGGACAAAGTAAAGTTGGCGAACCCACAAAACCCATCGAAAGAAAGGCAACTTGACAAAACAAAAACTGAAAACCCATTTTAAACATTCAAATTGCTACAGCCCTTGCCCTAATGACCTAATGAGACTACTCTACTTTCCACCCTTTTTGGCCGACCCCCTTTTTGAACTTGTTAGGTTCGCTGTTTCTTCTTCCCTTCGATTTTTTCCTTCCTTTCCCCCAACCCTTTTAAAACCCTTTCCTTCTCCTCTTTTTCATCATTTTGCCACTACAAAAATCTATTCCTGTCTCTCTTTTCTCGGAAATTGTTCGCTTTAATAAATATTTCAACTTTTTCATGAGTTAAGGCCAATGTGACTACTTATTAGTGCAAAATGTCTCAATTTATTGCATAATAACTACACAAATATGTAGTAAATAGTCGCATGGATGGATGCCATCGTGTGAATAAATAAAAACACCCTTTGCTGGGTTGGATGACACTTTACATTTGCTCCCCCCCCCTTCCCCCTTCTTCCTTCTTCCTACTGTTGACTTGTTGACTGTTGTCATTGTTTTTGTTTCTTTTGCAGTGCCATCTGGCGAAGTGTCCCTTTTAATTTTTTCAAAGTTTAAAATTTAAAAAACAAATAAACAAATGCAAAAAAGGAAGTAAAAGTAAGGAATATATGTACTATTTCTGAGTTTTGACTTTTGAATTGATTGATTATTTCTTCCAATTCCAACTGCGGTGTGCCTGCCCGCCGTTGTTGGTTGTTGATCGGTGTTTTTGTTTGGTGTTGTTCCACCCCTCGCGGGAGTGGGCGATTGATACCTCTCTCTACCTACCCCCCCCCCCCCTCCTTCCCCCCCCCTCCCTCCCCCCCATCGTCATCACCTTCCGCCTTCCTCTCCGTCTTCTCCTTCCTCCGATCAGTCCATCCATTCCGTCCTTTCCATTCTCGACCCGATTGATTCGACTTTCCATTCCCTCCTCAACTAAAATACCTCTCTCCTATAGTTCAGAAGATGTGCTGCACTACCACTCCTCCCTCCCACCTCCCCAATACACTGCTCTTTCGTTCTTCCTCACCGCCCTCCCTCATCCTCCGTTCATCACCACCCTTTTTCATCTTCGTTCTGTTCCTCCACTTGGTGTCCATTCATTGCGCCCCTTGTGCCAACTGTGGCGATGGGGATCAGATGCGCATCGAACGCAATTATGGAATGGCCGGCAGTGGAGGAGGAGGCGATGTAGGGCAAGAGGGCGGAGGAGGAGGATGGTCAACGGCGTGGACTCAGAAGCCGTGGGGATGGAGCGAGTCGTGGGGAGATCACGGGGTTGCGGACAAAGGAGGGTGGGTACGGAGAGAAGGGAGAATCAAAATAAATAAAATGGATGATTCTGATCAGATCTGATTTGTTTAGGATGAACAACAGTCCTTCTGAAGGAAACAACCACGGAGGGGTACCAGGATGATATCTTCTTCAACTTCTTTGTTTCCCCTCTTTCCCTGTTCAGCCAGACGACTTTGCCTCTTTCGGGTGGAATCCCCACAACAGTTACAACCGGCAGCCGCCTTCCTTTCAAGGCGACGACGCCTCTTCCCCCGCTCCCACACCGATGGACCAAGGTGGGGAGATGGGAAAAAGATCAACTAATCAGAAGATCTACCTACTCATAATCACAACTTGAGGGGTCAAGCCGGAGAGCACACCGGTTCCGTTTGGTTACTTGTCAGAGGAAGCGCGGGAAGCGATGCTCGTTAGTTGAGGGGAACCGAAGATGGACGTAAGTACCGAAGTTGGGTGATATTTCCAGAAAAATTGTCGGAATGGAGTGGTGGACTGCAAAGCACAACCGGAAGGGATGACGCAGAAGCGGACCATGGTGGTGCAGCACGAGATGGACTTTATGCGGAAGGTGCGACCGTACCAGTCGGGAGAGATGGTGGAGAAGCGGGTCAACCTGGTGCACCAACTGAAGCAGAAGATGCTGAAGGTGGTCGGACTGGACGAACAGGTGACAAACACATACTTCTGGAGCAGACTGTACATCAACAACAATAACAGATCCATCCGATTAACGACGGCACATTTCAACACGATGTTCTGTTGACGGAGAAACAGTCGGAAGAACTGATCGAAGCACTGAACAAAGTGCCCAAGATGCCGCCACCCAAGCAACACGGCTACGGTTACGGGCACCGGTCCAGGCGTGCCTCCCTGTTCCTGGACCAGTCCATCGCCCAACGGTGGCCCATCGACAAACCCATCCCGTACTTCTTCGACACGCGCATCGGTTGTTTATTTATATTATTGTTGAAAAAATATTGGTATCATTTGAAGAAGAATTTGAGCAACAGATGGGTGAGTCGGAGGGTGAGGGCATATTGAAGGGAGAATTCTTTTGTTTTTAGTTCGGCAGGCCCACCAAATGATCGAAGTTGGTTCAGTTCATTCAAAGACTGTAAATGTTTGGAGAACTACCGTTTCCAGGCCCAGTCCTGCATACGGTTCCAAGCGGCCAATTCGAAGCCAGACTCCGACTTCCTCTATTACATCAAAGTTGCCTCGCCTACCTTGTCTGTCCCTTTCCGATTCCAAGTTCATCCCTCCCCTTTCCATTTTCAGTTGCGGTCTCTCCTACATTGGCCACATCTCCCCGGCCAACCCGATCTATCTGTCGTTCATGTGCCAGGATGTCAGTTATCAGTCCCAATCTCCGTTTCCCTTGCCCAACTCTTTCCTCAATTCCTCCGTTCCTTTTATAGCCCGTCGGTGTTGCTGCCCACGAGACAATGCATGCACTCGGGGCAAACCACGAACATTTGCGCGCCGACCGGGACGAGCACCTGGACATCCAATGGGCCAACATCAATCCGCAGTTCTACGACTTCTTCGCCATCGCCGATCCCAGCAAGTTCACCACGTTCGTTGTTCCCCTTCATCCCCACACTTACTCATTCATTTTGTTGTTATGTTCAGCTACGGTGTTCCCTACGCCTACGACTCCATCATGCACTACGGTCCGTTCACTGCCTCCCTGGACTCGTCCCGGCCTACAATGCTTCCCCGGGAGAACCCTGCTGAGAACAGAGCACTGATGGGCCAACGGAAGAAGTTAAGCTCTGGAGATGTGCAGTTGTTGAATGACATGTACTGCAAGCAGGGTAGGGCAAGAGGAGCAAAGGACTTGTGGGTAAATATGGTACTTTTTAAACTGTGTTTAGGCTGCGAGGATCACAACGTGTACTGTGGCGTGTGGGCTCTCCGCAACTTTTGCCAGACTGCCCCTCAGATGGCCTGGATGCATCGGAACTGTCAAAAATCGTGCAAACTTTGCTGAGTTTGTTTGGTCATTGTTTTTCGTTTTCTTTTTCTCTATTTAGTCCATTTGGTTCGTTTTTTCGTTTTGTTCATTTCCCCTCCGCCGATCACTTCGATCACACACATTCTCACATTCTTTTCTTTCGTTGCCTCAGGCAATCACTCGTTTGGATGTGTTCATCGTCGGCATTATGGGGTTATTCGAACTCTGCTGGTTGTTGTTGTTGTTGCTCAGTTTGGACAGTGCTCGCTGTTTTTGGTGTTGAAGTTGATGCTGGCGGTGAAGTCCGTTGTCGTAGACCATCTGCTGACAATAAGTTCTGATTATGACATTGTTCTCTGATTGTTCTCCCTCCTTCATCCTACTTACATCTTCCGCTTCTGATCCCTCCCCGCCCTCTTCCGCTACCGGGGTCGGTGATCCACGGATGTTCTGTTGTCTCAGTATGCTCCTCCGCTTCCGCTTCCTCGGTCCTCCTCCTCCTCCCCCTCCGCCTTCTACGTCCCTTCCGCTCCCTCCTGTCTCTTCATCTCCTCCTCTCCCTCCTTCCTGCGCCGCCGTCCATTCCCTTCGTCCATTTGAAATGCGACGCTTCAAATGGACGAAAAACAGAAACTCGGCGCACTTCTCCATGAAGACCAGCACCAGAATTGCAACAGCAAGGCCAGATCGGGGCGCAACCCGGACTGGATAGTCCCTGGCTGTTCGGAGGAGGATCACATTCGGGGGACAGTCTGAAGGGGGACAATATGAGTTGATCAATCAGAAAAACATTGAACAGACAAACTTGTATCGGCAGCAGATAGATTGGAATAGAGGGAGGCATTGGAGTGGAAGATCGGGGGAATGATCAGGCAAATGTGGTGCAAGAAGTACAGCGCAGCGATCATAACCGGGATCAGAATGAAGGGGACCTTTTATGGAAGGGAAGGGATAAAGTGTTATTTTCATGTTGTTACAGTTGTGATCAGAAGGGGATAGAGCAGAGAGGGGATGTGCAAGCGGATGGCGAGGAAGGCGACGAGCAGCGAGACAGCATAGGCAACGGAGAAGGGCAGGAAGTGGAGGGCGAGGTGCGCGAAAGGGGCACTGAACAGACACAGCGCGGACCAGTACAGCATGTTGAACACCAGCAGAGCCCAACCGATGTACTCAATTGGGAGGGACTTTAGATTGGAAGGACATTTGAGGACCATTTGGGGTTTGGGGGCATTGTGGATTAATTTATAAACATTGGAACACATTTTGGATGATGGATTTGTTAGGCCTAATTTCTTAAGAATGCCTTATTAGGGTAAATATTGCCTTTTGGACTGCCAAACTGTCAATTGGCCCTCTCCGCTGGTGACAGAGTGATGTTCCCCCGCTTGTTCCATCTTCTACCGCTGCAGCAACTATTGGGGAACGGATCGGCGGTGGACCATCGCTGCTGGTGGCAGTTGCTGTTGAAGAAGTCGAAAAAGTGTCGGTGGAAGGTTTTACCATTTTGGGAAGGATCGGAGGAGAAAGGAAATTGTAAAAATATTTATGACTTAAAAGCAGGGGGAGGAGGAGGAAAAATAGCGGGAAGCGGGAGGAGGTGAGGGGAGTAGGGGAGGGGGGGGATGGTCGTTAAAGTTAAACTGATTATGCATTCAGGGAGGGTGTGTTTGTTCCAAGGGGATGGTGGGGAAGGGATGAAGCCGAAGGGGCATGGAATGGATGGATGATGGAGTTGGAGGGTGGGGGAGGGAAGGGAAGGGAGGAAGGCAAATCGGAGCTGATTGGGAAGGAAGTGAAGGGATGGATGAAATGGATGTATTCCTTCCTTACAAACCGCAAAAAAGTGTAAGGAAAAGGGAGAGAGAGGAGAGAGGGAGGGAGAGAGAGAGGGAAGAGAGGGGAGGGGAGATGGAGTGGAAGGCTGGAGGGTGACAAAATTTATACATAAAATGATAAAATAATGAAAAAAATAAATGAGAATCAAATAAATGATCAGTAATGATCAGAAGAGTGATGATAATGACGATGATCATCAGCAGACAGAATAATGTGGGCCTGCTGGTGAATGAGTTGTGCCAATCGCACTTTTCCCCGACTTCTCTTCTCCCTTTCTTCCTCCCTTTCTCTTCCTTCTTCCATTCTCTCCCTCTCCCTCTTGTAATTCACTCCCACAGTCAGAGCATGTGTGCCTTCTGGTGCTTGGACTGGGTGTCCACTACCGTTGTGCTGGAGAAGGGGCCCGAGAAGGATCCGGAAGAGCTGGAAATGGGAAGAGGATTTATTAGCATTTTGATCACTGATTTCCCCAATACAGACTAACATTTGTTGGTGTTGAAGGTGTTGGGATTGGGAGGAGTGTGTGTGTTGTTTTGGTTGTTGCGTGGGAGGGATGGCGGGTTGAGCGGATGCTGAGGGCCTTTGTTGGAGTTGTTGGGGGTGGAGAAGGGAACTGAGCAGATCGATCGGAAACGGGAAGATGATGGTCGAGTTTTTTTCGGCACTAAAACATTCCCAAATTTTTGTGCAAATTGCCACATCGGACAAAGATAATAAATAATAAGACATACGAAATTGAGTTGAGCGTTTGGAGGTAGCGCAACTGAAGGAAAAGTAAGAAAATTAAAGGGGAGGGGAAGGATCAGATTGAAGCACCTGGATGGCCTGGGGCGACTCGGCGATCACATCTGCCGCCTCCTTCAGCGCGCGAGATGCCTTCTGCTCGCCCTCGGCCACAATCACCTATGTCAACAGAGTATACATGAACATATCTCTCTCATCAGCGAACTCGTTTCAAAATTCAAATTACGCCTCCCCCCCCCCAAAAGCGACCTTTGCCCGCGCTTCCCGGGCCGCCTCCGCTTCGGCGGCCATTGCGCGTTGAAGTTGGACCGGCAGGCGCACATCCTTCACCTCGACCCTCTCCACCTTCACGCCCCACGGCTCGGTGGCTTCGTCCAACGTTGCCTATGATAGATTTTCAAAGGATTGTTGTCAGAATTCATTGACCCACTTGCATCTGCAGCGAGATGGCCTCACGGTCGCTGAGCATCTCCGCCAGCGTTTTTGTGCCCAAAATGTTGCGGAGGGTGGTCTGGGCGAGTAGTTTGGTGGAACGGGACGCATCCTCAACATTGGTGACGGAAATGGTCGCATTGGAGATTCTGAGGGGCGAAGATGGGGGTGGGGGGGGAGGGGGGCATTGTTAATTTTGGGGAAGATGAATGATATAATTTAATAATCGGACAGACCGAAAATACACAACCGCATCAACAGCAACGGTGACCTAAAGGAGGAGGGCGGGAAAGCCAGTGAAAAGGGAGTTAAACAAGCAAATAAAATGATTACTTACGGAATCCTTGGAGAGAATCTCCTGCGGGGGCACTTCAAAGGAAAGCACGCGAAGGTCGACCGAAAACCAAAAAATGGACAAATGAAGCACGGGGAAAAATACCGAAAATCATCTAATTGAGCCCCCCCCCCTATTTGAAGTGGGGCATATGTGGTGGGTGGGGTGGTCGGGATATATAAAATATACTTTTCGATATGTGTCGATACAGGGCACGATGAAGAAAATGCCTGCAAATAAATACACAAAAAGCGGAGGTTGGTATCCCGTATCCCCTGAAAAACAAAACAGAATAAAAACAAAACCGGGTCCTTTCGCTCCGCCCGGAAGGAGTCGTCCCTGCAGGGGAATATTGTCAATTATGTAAATGTAATGTACTGTATGTGTGTATTGTGGTATACTGTATACTGCACTGACCAGCCTGAAGATCACCGCCCGCTCGTACTCCTGCACAACTTTGATGGACATACAGGCGGAGATGGGCAGCGTGAGGAAGATGAGGATGTAGGAGAGGATGGTCAGGATCCAGCCGCAGATGCCAAACGAGTCGGAGATGTTCGCTGCAACTTTTGAAAAATAAATAAATTCAAAAAGAATTCAATAAAAAAAAACCTGTTCTTCAAAGTTAAATTTAAAAAAATTGTTCGCAGTCAGCAGGATTCGAACCTGCGCGGGCAAAGCCCAATTGATTTCGAGTCAATCTCCTTAACCACTCGGA
>JAQIYK010000765.1:0-12211 GCA_034700465.1 Rotylenchus robustus | reverse complement strand
TTTGCTCGTACCTCGTAGTACGAGTACGAGTTCGTAGTACGAGTTGACATCACTGATTATGGTATTATCCTAGCAGGCATAAATTAGATAACAAATACATGCCAATATTGATATTGGTAATATATATAATATACATATATACCCCACACAAAATAATACCCCACATCCCGTCCGAATCATGTTCAGTTTAGAAATAACATAAAATCCATCC
This sequence comes from Rotylenchus robustus, assembly GCA_034700465.1. Classification (NCBI taxonomy): domain Eukaryota; kingdom Metazoa; phylum Nematoda; class Chromadorea; order Rhabditida; family Hoplolaimidae; genus Rotylenchus; species Rotylenchus robustus. The sequence continues at coordinate 12,000 of JAQIYK010000765.1, read as the reverse complement.
AACTTAATTTATACGTATCGAGATAAGATAATCTCGTGTAGTTGACGATAATAGTTTTATCAATACTCTATCGAGATAATGTGTACGAATTTGTTATGAATAAAATAAAATTAATTTATTAAATTAATTTAATTTAATTAATTAAATTATCAATTAATTAAATTATTATTATAAATAGATTAAATAATATCTTCAATACAATTCATCGATGATGTGACTCAATATATTTAACCAATCTGTTTATTATATTTTAAAATGACATTTCGTCAAATCCAACATTATTATTATTGAAAATATTTTTTAGTAAAACATGGCAATACAAAACACGTAATACACAATTCACACCATTTCATCCAACATTTTACAAAAAAAATTTGAGCAAAAACATGGATAATAAACATAGAAAATAGAGGTGAATAATTTCATGGCTGGAAATTTTTTTCGGATGATGACTTATTTTCTTATGCCTTCTTAAATTCCTCCTCTATAAAAATTAATTTTTTTTGATTATTTTCATTCATTTTTAACTATTTTCTTATATTATTCTAGAAAAAATTTCTCGAGAAAATTCAATTATGATTTTTCATAATCATTTTTGGCTTTTTTCCCAAACATTTTCTAATATAAAAAATTTTCAGAAATTTTTATGACTTTTTCTAAATCTCTCCCCCCCCCATTTTTAGAAATAAAATTACAAAATTGTTACAAAATAAATCTACTTATATATAACGAAAACCCTCGAAAAATTATAAAAATTAAAATTCCTCTAAAGTAGCAAATTTTGAATTGTCATTATATGAAATTTTGGAACAAAAGATGTACTTATCTTTTAAATTTTTGGATAATAATGTTCCGGTCCATCACAGATATCATCTGCCAATCTTATTTCTCTACTCTTGTCATACGACGACCAAAATGCGATCATCCTTCATCATCATTTTTACTCTTCTCACGGGCCTTGTGGCTGCCACCATCGTCTATGACGAGTTCTTCCACAGCTTCAAGGCTTCTGATGCTGCTGCTGCTGATCAAGAGGTATAAAAGTGTTCAATAAGATCAGCAGGTCTGCTGATTAAGAAATTCAAAAACTTGAGCCTATAGGAACCCTGAAAAATTAACAATTTTAACGAAGAAGCCAAAATTAACGGCCACCACAAATAGTACAATTATTAAGGAAATTATGTGATTTTTGAGATTTGGATATATTGTGGAACTTGGATTTTTCAATCAAAAGTACTAATTTTCAAAAAAAAATTTAAAAAAAGGAAAAATATATTTTATCCTATAAAATGGTATAAAGTTGTTTTTGTTCGGCCAATTCTAAAAATACTATTATGGAAAACTCTGAACTTTTTGGGAAAAAATAAAAATGAAAATAATTTTATACAGAATTGACTAAAATTGGCGCAACTTTTAAAATTTGGTATTAGATGCAAATTATGGTATTCCATAAATTTTTGGCCGTACTATTTACTTTTTATATTTTACAGTCAATGAAAAATTGATGGGTTTCTTTAAAAATTTAACTAAAATTTTATGACTAACTGATAAAGTAACTGAATAAAGAATCGGAATTAATTTACACATATTTTCCACAAATTAATTTTTATTTATAGTTTCCGCCAAGCCAAGGACTTCAAGTCCCCCACCAAGAGGTCAACATAAAGCGCTTCAAGAGGGGCCTCTGCTCATGTACTTGTCCCGGCGGGGGATTTGGTTCTTGTACATGTTTCGGAAGTCGTTGTACTTGTCGCTGCTGAAGATGATCAATTTTTATTGGTTATTGGCCGAAATGCCATGATGATCATTTTGAACCCCATTTGATCATTTGATGTGTTGCAATACAAAATAAATATAAATGAAATCGCACAATCGCAATATAATCGCACAATTTTGATTAAAAAAGCAAATTTTTTGATCAAAAAATCCATTTTTTGGCCAAAAAAAACAATTTTTTCCTTTATTTGCGAAAATTTTTTCACTGAAAAATAGAGCCCTCCTCCAATTGAACCAAATTGAACCTGCAATAGAACCAGGCGGATTTTCATAAATTTGAAACACACGAATATTTGAAACAGGTGGATTTTCATAATTTGAAACAGGCGGATTTCCCCCAAAAAATCGAAATTTTCCCAAAAATTTTTGGGTTGAAATATAAGTCCCCCCCCCCTCTAAAATCTCCCCCCTCTAAAAACTCCCCCCTCTCGGAGGGGGGTTGAAAAATATCTCCCCCGGGGGACTTTTTAGAGGAAATACGGTAAACAAGTGGGGGGTCAACTTTTGGCTGTAATTTTTGCAAATTTCTTTAATAAAAAATCAACCTTTTTCTGAAAAATCGTCGCCAAAGGCGCGACGAATTTTTTTTGTATAAACCTCTCGAAATGTCTGGGCTCGTTACGAGCCTGGTTGGTGGCAATGCTAAAGAATTTGGGGCCTGAAAATTTTCGATGTGATCGAAAATGATATAATACTAAAGAATGTATTTAAGAAGCGAAGAAGAATGGACATTCGAGCAAACAACTACAGGGTGGAAGTATTGAATAGTTCGTCGGGCCAGATGAGGATAACAAAATGGAAACATGTTTGAATTTTTTGTATTTTTATTTCACATTCTTTATTGTCGTATTTTTAAAATTGCCGTGGGATCTATGTAAAATAGAAATAATGATAAATGAACATTTTGAAAACCTGAGATTCATAGCCAAAAGAAAAAATTACTGATTTTTCTTAGATTCAATTTTACTTTTTTCAATTTTTAGTTGCGAGTCGGTCAAATTATCCGAGTCAAAGAAGGCCAATATTTTCCCGCTGATATTGTGCTTCTTTCTTCCTACGAACCGTTGGGAATGGGTTTGAAATTTGGTTTTTTAAACATTACGAAAATAACAATAGCGGTATTTATTTAGCCTATATTGAAACTGCTCAATTGGACGGCGAAACAAATTTGAAAATTCGACAGGTTAGGAAATTTTATTTGTATTTTATTCAAAGTTAAACATTTTGGGCCTTGCCGAAAACAGCCGACATGACAAATGGGGCTTTGTTGCGGACCCTAAAAGGCGAAATTGGATGTGGGCCACCCAATCGAAAGGTCAACGAATTCACCGGCACGATGTGCATCGACGGCGATCGTTTCCCAATATGTAAGTATCTAGTCCATCTCATACATACATGGGTGAAACAAATGACAAAAAATAAATGATAGAAATTTAGACCAAAAATTATAAGATTTTTTAACAGAAAAACTGATTAATTGGTACTCTACTTGTTAAAATAGAAAATTTATTTGTAATTTAAAGCTCCCCAAACTTTTAGCGATCGGTCAATTTTTGTTACGCGGAACCAAGCTGATGAACTGTCGTTGGGTGTTTGGAGTTGTGGTGTATACGGGTCATGATTCGCGCCTGTTGATGAACTCCACTACTGCCCCGTTTAAAACCTCACGAAGTAAACAGAAAAATTTTGTGTGAAAAAAACATTTTTATAGTTGACATCATTACAAATCGTCGTGTTATCGCACTCTTCATCATGCTGATCATGGTCACTTTAATCAGGTACACTTTATTCTCTAATTTTTTAACGAAACGAAATTTGAGAAACCGCAAGTACGCTTTGGTTTACAAACCTATCATTTACGTAGGAAAAAAATTGAAAAAGGGAAAAATAAAGAGGAAACAAATTAAAAAATAAGAAAATTATTTAGAGAATCGTACGAATGAAGCGATGTTTTTTTGAAAAAATCCCGATTCCACCAATGATTGGTTAATTTAAAAAAATGCTACCCAAAAAGGCTCAGTTTTTTAAACTTTATTTCACGCAAATGTATATGATGGCTGATGCTTAAAATATACAAAATTGAGTGATTTTAGTGTGCTTGGCGCAGAGATTTACAACAATTGGTACCTGAAGGAGCATTGGTATCTTGGCCCTCTGGAACATTGGTCCTTTGGATGGAACATACTCACCTTTTTCATCCTCTACACAAATCTGATTCCAATTTCAATGCAAGTGACGTTGGAAATTGTGCGCTTCTTTCAAGCCAGCTATATCAATAATGTAAAGTTTTCGGAAAAAAATTCTAAAATTTATTTGGTTAGGTACTCAACTAAAAAAATCGTGAGATACATATATTTTATATCTGTTCTACAACACATTTTTGGAACTCTCTGGGCATCAATAACGAAAAATTAGTAAAAAACAGCAAAAACCAAAAATCTTAACATATACCACTACCACGTAAATTCTGAATATAAAAAATATTTAAATTCAGCATATAAAAATAAAATTAAAAAGACATTTTATTTAAGGACATTCACATGTATGATGAAGCAAGTGATACGCCAGCAACAGCGCGTACCTCGAATCTGAACGAGGAACTGGGCCAAGTCCAGTTTCTAATGACAGGTAGTACAAAAAATGAAATATAAATTTATTAAAAATAAAAATTTAGACAAAACCGGAACTCTGACACGAAATATCATGACCTTTAAACGGTGTCAGGTCAGTACTGTTGGCTATGGGAATGATGATAAGGTACAGAAACATCAATAAAAATATTAAATAATATAATTAAAATTTTAAGGAAGAGTTTGATGATCCCGAGCTTCGGCATGATATGATGAGCGGAAAGAATGGCAACAGTGAACAAATTCGGGAATTGCTTACAATGATGGCGACCTGTCATACAGGTAGTTTTTTAAAACAAAAATCGGATTTTAACAAAAAAAAAACAATAAAAATAATAAATAACAACAACAACGATAATAATAAAAATGAGTAATTTTTCGTTTTAGTTGTGCCGGAACGGGAAGAGAATGGCGGAATCCGCTTCCAGGCCTCATCTCCCGATGAAGGCGCTCTTGTGCGTGGGGCTCAAAAGCAGGGCTTTGTGTTTCACATCCGTAAACCCAACGAAATTGTCATTGAAGTGGTTTGTGTGTTCGCGGTATTTGTGTAATTTGTATTTTGTTCAGGTCGAATTAAAAAAGTTATTTAATGTATTAAAAAACATGTATTTTTTATTCCAACAATTTTAAATCTAAACAAATTTTTTATGCATGAAAAATCAACCCGAAAATTCTAACGAAATATATAACGTATAGGTTAAGCATTCTGTTTTCTTTGTTTCATACAATATCTCTGCAAAGAAAAAATTTTGATCCTACATATTTACGTGCGTTATCAATTGTTAAAAAATAAAATATAAAGAAAAAACACATTGAAAACTTATAACTCGCCAGCGAATACAATCTGCAAAAATGCGACGCAAAAACTTATGTTTTCAGCGAACATTTTTTAGGATGGTATCGATCAAACCTTCCACTTGCTGAATGTGCTCGAATTTACCAGCGAGGTATGGGATGACAAACTAAGGATAACTTTTATTTTATCATTTCTTCGGATGAAATGTTCTGAACGAACATTTTGAGAACTCAATAGGATGACCTTAAACCGTTATTATTTTATTTCTTCTGGCTTATTTTTTGTATAATATGCGATTTTTGGACGAGCTCCAATTGAGTTGTGGGGGAGGGGTCACTGGGGTATTATGTCGGCGGGGTCATTGATAAAACATAAAAGTCATTTTTGGTTTTGTTTCAAATTATTATTGCTTGTTGATTATTAGTATTAAATAATTATTATAATTGGTCTTTTTTAGAGGAAACGGATGACAGTGATTTTGAAGGGACAAAATGGCGCCATTAAACTCTTCTGCAAGGGAGCGGTAATACTTTTTGTTGTTGAATTTGAAATTTAAAAACTCCGACAATTTGAACCAATGATTTTTGATTAAAAAAACAATTAAAAAAAATCTATAAAGTGTTAAACTTTAATTATTTTAACGCAATTTTAGAGGACAAATCCCATCCGTAAAATAAATTCGAACTGCAAAAAACTCGTTATAACTATTCTAATTTAGGACAATATGATCTTTGAACGTCTTTCCAGCGAGCTGAACAACAAGGAAATTGTGGACAGTTGCTGTCAAGCGCTAAACGAATATGCACGCAATGGTTATTTTTAGAAGTGATTTTGGGCAAAAACCGTTACTTCTGTGTGATTTTGAAGAAGAAAAAAACAAAAAATCAAGGTCTTTCGATGGATTTTTTGTTGAAAAACATTTACTGTAAAATTTAAGCAATACTATCTGTTAGTTTTTTCATACTTTAACTTGTAGTTGTAAAGCTTTAAAAATTTGAACATAAGAACGATTCACTCACTTTAAGTCCTCTTTAAATTTGTTAGGCTACCGTACTTTGTGTTTCGCAGCGGCCGATCTGGATGCGCAAGCCTATGAGGAATGGTCTCATGAGTTTAAGGAGGCAGCCACTTCTATCGAAGATCGCGAACAAAAACTAGCCGAAGTCGCGGAGAAAATTGAGCACAATTTGCGACTTGTGGGCGTGACTGCCATAGAGGACAAATTGCAAGAGGTTGTTCATCTCGGGCTAAATATATTAGACTCCATACTTTGTATTTCGTGATTAATCGTATCAAATATCTTATCTCATAGTATATCCAGTCCTAGATCTTATCTATCTATAGTATATCCTTAAGTACTTATCCGATCTTTATTTTTTATCCGGATATCCGTCTCGATTGGTTATACGAATAAAACCTCATATATGTGTGAAAATAACGTCTTATTTTCAGATTTTTTCTCGAAAAATTCCAATTTAAATTTGTTAGAATGTTCCGCTGACAATTCGCACTCTGTTGCGTGCCGGGATTCGGATTTGGATGCTGACTGGGGACAAACTGGAGACTGCGGTCCAAATTGCTCAATCATCTTCTCTTTGCTCCAAGGACACCGAACTGATGGTATTGGCCGAGAAAAGCTTTGAAGACGTGTTGTCCAAACTTTATCAATTTACACAACAGGTTCAATGCTGAATTTGAAGAAAAATTATTTGAAAAAGGTGGTAAAATGAAAAAAACAACAATTGTAGTCTCTACAGTACTCGGAACTCGGAACTGAGTTTGCACTTGTGCTTGACGGGACGAGTCTACACCACGCTGTGATCGGCGAGGCACGAGGCATTTTTTCCAAACTCATCTTCAATTGCCACTCCGTGATTTGTTGTCGATTGACGCCTATGCAGGTTTTACTTTTTTGTAATATAAAAAAGCTTTAAGTAAAGTGCCGAACAAACTACCGCTTCAGAAAACAATTAGCCATATTTCCGAAATTTTTAAACAAATTACCGTATTTCCGCCCCGGGCGGAAAATTTGCAATAACCCGGGGCGGAAATTAGGAGGGCGATATGGAAAAAATTTCGGAAAAAGGAAGAAATTGACATTTTTGGTCAAAAAATACGCGATTTTTCTTAAGAAAATTACAATTAATTTTTGCCATTAATTTTGACAAAAATGCATGTTTAGAAAAATGTAACTAATTCTCCTCCCCTCTTAATTAGGGAGGGGGCGGAAATTAGAGGAAATACGGTATATGACTCATTTGCCACCCAAATTTTATTCATGATTTTAGGATTGATAATTGACACAATAGAAACAAACATAAAAATGAAATATAATTTAATTTTTTAAATAAATAATATTAAAAAAAATATATAAAAAGTAAAAATATAAACACTTTGGTGCAGAAGGCGGAAATTGTGAACATTGTCAAGTCGTTCGGCAATCATACGGTGCTGGCAATTGGGGACGGTGCGAACGATGTAGCGATGATTCTGGCGGCGAGTGTTGGAGTTGGGATCAGCGGAGCGGAGGGATTTCTGGTTATTTCCATTTTATTATTAACACAAAATAAAAATAACTTGAATCTTATTAGGCAGCCTCGGCCAGTGATTATTCAATTGCTCAGTTCCATTTTCTTCGTCGTTTGCTTTTAGTCCATGGTTGGTTGTTGGTATTAAAACAATTTAAAAAATATTCAACCAAAATACCAATACCCCCAATCATAAAATAACACCCATAACAAATTGAATTTTAATAATCAAAACGCCTCTTTTTCAAAAATGTCTATTTCAGTCTGTTGTAAAAAATGATTTTTCAATTTTAAGGTGCCTGGAACTTGGACCGCAGCGTAAAAGCCATTCTGTACAGGTAAGATAGTTACCAGCTATGTGAAAATTAAAACTAAAACATTTTTAAGTTTCTACAAGAACATTTGTCTGTACATCATTGAGTTATGGTACGCCTTTTACTGCGCCTTTACTGGTGTCACCATATTCGAGGAATGGACAGTCGCACTGTAATTTTCCTGATGAAAATAAATAAAATTGTAAATTAAAGGTACAACACCATCTTTACTGCACTGCCGCCGTTGGCAGTTGGGATGTTTGAACGGCTTCTTCCCCAACAGGATATGCTGGAAAATCCGATGCTCTACCCGATCTTCCAAGAAATGGTTTTTTCAAACAAAGTAAGCGTAGGTGGAGTTTTTTCGAATGTATAGTATAAGACAGGTTGATATTAGTCAAACTAGTCAATTAACGGGGGATTGAAACATTCTTCGCTCAAAAACAAAATCGTTTTTTCCCCTTCACCGTTATTTTTTATTTTCTCGTTATTTGACTAGTACCAATAAATTTTTTTAATCATTTCAAAACAAAACTCACGTGTATTATAAATACACTTTATTTATTATTTCTTTCCAGGTATAAAAAGAAATCGAGATTATGGGTTTCCTTTTCTAAACAGTTTTCTTAACTTTCCAAGAATATTTGGCCTAAAAAATTGAAAATAAAATGATTCTATGATATATAATATGTATAATAAGTTTATTTTGAAAATTATACAAAGGATTTGAAGAAAATAAAAAATCCAAATTTAGCGTTGTTTGTTCTGGTTTATTTCTTCGCTGCTGCATTCGTTGCTGCTGTACTTCTTCAACATCTGCTCTTGCAACCCGAACATGATGTGGAGCAACGGGCGAATTGGTGGCTGGCTGATGTTTGGCAACTCACTATACACAGTATATTAAATTCAAAATTTGATTTTGCTAAAATTTCAAAATAAAGCAATAATTTTGTAGAAAAATTTCGTCTTTGCCTTGATATGTATGTCCAGATTGTTATAATCGGTTTAAAATTTAAAAAACTAACATAAAACGCTTAAAAGGGCTTGTTTTATTTTCGCTTCATATAAAAACTCAAATTCTTGTTTATTTGCCAAAATCGTCGTAAAATAATTTTCTTTTTACAGTATGTGATTGCTACCGTGAGCCTGAGGGCATTGTTGCAATGCGATTCCTGGAGCTGGTTGATTGTGGTGGGCTGTCTATCCTGCATGGTGTTCTGGTTGGCTTTCATATGGATCTATTCATTGGTATTTTTGTTTTTTCGAAAATTTTAAAAATTTTCGAAAAAATTCTTATTAAATTAAGCGTTACATTTATGGAAAGTTGTGTTTATTTTTTCAGAAAATTAAAATTCAATATTCTCATTACAAATTTTTTGATGTAAAATATAAAATACTTTTTACAAATATTTAGAAGGAAAAATTGTACTTTTTGTTTTACTAAATTTAAGCAAGGAATCTCTTTAAAGATTCCTTGCAAAAACACCTTAAGACTTTAACTATTGCAAATCCCTGCTAATTATACTATTATTTTTTTAAGAAAACTTTGAATTTTTAATTAAAATTTTCTCATAGTTTTGGTTCTTTTTGCCGGTCGGTGCCGACATGTACGGCATGTTCGATATGATGGTGTCCAGTCCCGCCTTTTGGATGGCTCTTCTCTTCATTCCGCTCGCCAGTCTTCTCTTCGATTTTGTTGTCATAACGTAACAAAATGGGGATGGGAATCAGAGGTGGAAACGGAAACGGGCCGGATTCCCGGATTTTTTCCGGCCCGGCCCCTTTTAATTATTTTAATTTTTTAACCTATAAAAAATTAAAAAATAATAAATAAAATTTAAAAAAATAAATAATTATAATTTTTTGCAAAAAAATTGAAATATTTCAGATATAAATTTTTTAGAAATTATTTTCGTTCTGCGAGCTTTCTAATTATTAACTAATCTGCTATAAAAATTAAATCCTGCCAGAAATTTTTACTTTATTCTCTTCCTTTTTCTTTCTTTCTTCTATTATTTTTTTTTCTTCATTTTCCTCTCCATGCCCCTCGGGTCGGCTCCATCCGGCCCCTACGCCTACGGGCCGGACATGCCCCCTTCCACCTTTGATGGGAATTTTAAAATTCGCCAATAAATTTGTTTGTTTCAGAATTTGTACTACGGTAAGTCCGACATCCAAGGACATGTACTGTCTGAAAAGGAAGAAGGAGAGACAATCACTGCGAAGAAGTTGCAAGATCATGGATCAGGCGGATAAACAGACTAATAAGACGTCTAATTTAGGTATGTATAATAAATATGTGTATTTTTAATTTATATTATCAGTTTTTGCAATATTTAGCAACTGAACAATCTGAGCGCGATGAGAGAGACCGAAAACTTTAGCATGAATGTTGGCAGCACGCACCACCTACCACATTGATGGCAATTTTTTGCTTTATTTCCATTATTTCCACGGGTCACAGTCACTTATGTTTTTATTAAGGACAACGGGTATTTTATTGTTGCTTTATCATTTAAATTTTTGTGAATTTATCCTTTTTCCCCTGCTAATACATTATATATTTTACGGGTTTTCTCGCTATTATTAAGTTTTTATTGTTTTGTTTTCTTTTTAAGGAAAATCATAAAAGGTTTTTAAGTGATTTAATGGTGCAGAATCAACGGGTTGGGAGATCTTTAGTCGATGAGCAAAGTACCCTCCGATCACGGCAATCATAATCAAAAAGTCTTCTCATTGCTCGTCGTGCGTGATCGGCGTCATGCTCTTCCCCCCTAATAGCCATTAAAGCACGTTGTAGAAACATAAAAGATACATTTATTTGTTTATTTATTGCTGGCGCGCGATTTTGTTGCTTAAAGCAACACGATACATATGTAGTCGAACCAGGATTGGCACCCCGTTTCCAACTCGGGTTCACATGATTTGCGAACCCCAATCCAGGATAGAATTCCGAGCAATTCCATTTTTACTGGGTTTTCCCGGAAAATAAATGTAAAAATTCAAACTTTTACATTTACATCCATGCCCAGAATTTCCTCCAAAAGCTATTTCACAACGCCCAAAAAAATTGGAATAATTGTTAATTGTCGGTTATTTGAGAAGATCCATCCATCTGCTGATGAAAAAAGGGACGGACCGACCAGCGACAATTGGCGGTGGTGGTGGGGGGAGGGGGTGGTGGAACATTTTGATGACGGACGACGACTTCGGGGAGGAGGGAGTGGGTAGAGGAGGTAAATAGGTGTGGGGGGGGAGGGGAGTGCTGGAATATTCCAGAGCAGCAGAAGGGTGCTCGTAAAAGGAAGGTTGTCGCCGGGGAGGGGGACTGACCAGCAGAACAACAACAACCAAACCCCCGGGCGGGGACAGTCCATCCACTGCCCGGGGATGGACCGCCACGGAAAAACACCAAAGAACAAAGTAGAACAAGGCATGAAAAGAAAGAGAAAAGTACGCCTGCGCGAGAAGAACAAACAGCGCCAAAAGTAGCGAACGCACGGCGCAACGTGCACAACAACCAAAACCAACCAACTCCCACTGATTGTGATGCCCGTAACATGCCAACCATCTCCACGCATTGCCTCCATTGTCTTCTCCGTCCATTTTCTTTGGAGGTGTTTAAACTTTTTTTAACCGCCACGTGGTTTGTACGCGGTGCAGTTCTTTCTCTCAACCCGCGCACACTACTGACATGCACAATCCCTCCTCTCCACCCTCCCTCTAGCCTCCCCCGGCTGACTGCAAACGTGCGCATCCCTCCGCCCGCCCGCATGCGGTGTTCCGTTGGCTGACCACTTTTTGCGTTCTCCGTCCATCCATCACCCTCCTTATCCCCTCCCTCCTTATCCCATCCCTCCTTATCCCCTCCCTCCTTATCCCCTTCCTCCTTATCGCCTCCCTCCTTATCCCCACCCTCCTTATCCCCTCCTTCCTTATCCCCACCCTCCTTATCC
>JAQIYK010000764.1:0-12229 GCA_034700465.1 Rotylenchus robustus | reverse complement strand
ACAAGATTATATATAATCTTGTGGAAAACAAATTTAAAAAATCACAAAAATCTATGAAGATTTTCGTTTCGAATAATTGTGAAAATGATCATTCAAATTTTTATTCGATTTCGTTGGACGCCAAAAAAATCGCTATTTTACTTTTGTTAAGAAATTTAACATTTTTCTCATAAAAATGTCCCTTTTTCCCGCCTTCGGCGGGAAATTTTTTATTTGTTTCTGGCCACGGGGGACGTACGTGCCCCTGGTATCCCCTGGATCCGTCCCTGATCGAGCCTTTTATTTTTCTTTGCGAACTCGCGATAACTTCGTCGACACTGATGTTTGAATCTTGCCAAATATAGGCTAGGAATGAGTTAACTGCCATTTAAATGAATGGATTTTCGAAAATTTAAAAAACAGAAATAAAAATTTTCGCCGCGGCGCCTGTGACTTTTTCAATAGAATCTCCTTTTATAAACCCAAAATACGTCAAAAATTTTCGCGCCGCCCCTATCGGTGCCGCAAAACTGTGAAAATTTGGCCCGTAAACAAAAAGTCCCCCCCTAAAAATCGACTTCGGTGCGAATAAAAAACGTCGCCAAAAAATTTCATGGCCCCTCCGAAAAAATTCCTGGCGACGGCCCTGATGGAAACCAAGCAAAAATTGTAAAGGAAAGGACTGACCTGCTTTCTTGTATTTTTTCAGGATTTCTTCAATGGTTTTGCGCAGCCTCGGAACACATGCATCATCGCCATAACCTTCTTTTGGAATCGGCTTTTTGTAGACAGGTTCATAGTTCACATCAACAAGGGGGTACCTTTTCTTAAGTTCCTCTGCTCCTTCAAAACTTGGCGGATTCTCGCACATATAGAGGGCCTTAATTATGTTTGAATTTTTAAGATTTATCATTCCACTGGTTTTGGAAACAAATTAATAAGCCGCTAAATCCAGACTGGATCTAGGTTTGATTTTCTGATCTATGCCCAATTTTTTGCGGTTGTTAATTGTTATGGGCTCGGGCTGTTAACTGTGTTCTCTCATCCTTTTTCATCTTAATGTATTGCCAGATTATAACTAATGACTCTGCATAGGCAACAACAACACTTTTTACTTTAAAATACTGATATGTCGCTGTAATTATATATTAGTGATATCTGCTAGCCCTCTATGCGCCCTTAAATTAATGCAAATAAAAAATAGCTAATTTGTACCTCTAAAAGTCCTGGTTCGAGTTTGATTGGAATGTTTCGGTCTGCTATGAGTATTGTCGCAGTCTCGACTGTCCGCTCAAAAGGGGACGCAAATATGTGATCAATTGATACTTTTGAAAACCTTAAATTGATGAAATAAAAAAAAATAAAAATAGAAATAAACCTTTTTGCCAATTCTTCGGCTTGCTTCCTTCCCCTCGAAGACAACGGAGAGTTGTCGGGCCGGAGTTTGTGCGGGTTTGCATTAGTCTGCCAATGTGCATTTATGTTGTCTTCCCGTTCCGCATGTCTTACAATCCAGATAATCCGAGCCATGACAAAATCAAAATATATTATCAATTTTTCTATTACAATTTAATAATATTAATGTTGACCAGTTCAAAAGATTATGATATTTGAGGGAGGAATAGAGAATAGAGGCCAGGTTTGCTATATTTATTTTATCTACATCTACATATATATCTCTAAACTTTTGGGCATTAGTTTTACAAGTTATTATAAAAATTAAGGCATTAATGTAAAATGTGATATAATGAAACAAAAAATATTAAAAAGGTCTTTGCCTGCCGTTTTTGTATAGGATTTTTTAAAACCAACCAAGGAAGGGGAGGGGAACCATTTTCCGTTTATTTTCATAATTTTTCCAAAAATTTAAAATTGCTAAAAATCATTTAAAATTGATTTTATATTGGTAAAAGCGAAATATTTTTCAAAAAAGCTTTACAAGTACAAGGCACAAATCTACAAACGGCCGGTATCCCGGTATGTATCAAAAAAAGTTTAAAAATTTGATGCAAACACACATCTGAAAACACATATCTTATTTGAAGCGAAAAACAAAAAAATAAAAAAAGTTCGCTTATTTGAAGCGAACAAACACATACATATGTAAGATATTTGAAGCGAAAAACCAAAATTTTTTTTTCAAAATTTGACCAAAAAAGCGGATACAAACGAGACAAGTGCCGCTGTTTCTCTTCCCTTCGTTAATTCTTCCCTTTTCAGTTGCCTTGTGATCGCGAGTTTGTGCATGTTCTTCGGAGGAGGTGGCAAAGGTGCTGGCGGCGGCGGCACGCAGTCAATGGACAAGTCAGCAACACTGTCGGCCGAGAACACCGCGAAGACCACCACCGGCGGCGAAGGGAAGACGACGACGGGCCGCACCATGTACTCACCACCGCAGCCGATGAAGCCGGCCAAGCTGCCCAACAAGCCGAAGGGTCAACCGGCGGGGAACAAGAAGAACATGTGATGAGCGCAGAGGCTGGAGGACGGAGGAAGAAAGAACGACGAGGCTGGAGGACTGCTGTGATGAGGAAGAGCCGAGGTTGTTTGTTGTTGTCGGCACTTTCTACTTTAGGTAGTTTTTTGCCAAAAATGCACTGGAAACTTTTTGGATAAGTGAAAAGACCTAAAAGTTGTAGAAAAGTGAAAAGTGCCACTTCCCTCTCCCGTGTTATTTGTTTGTTGTCGTGCACATATTATATGACCCCTCCTTGCTCCATTCTTTGCGCAATATGTTTGCAATATTTGTGGGATGCTGTATATTGTATTGGCTATGGGCGTGTGTTGTATTCGTATATTGTGTATTCTGTCCGTATTCCACCTCTCACATTTATTCCACGCCCCGAAATTGTGTTAAAAAATTGTGAAGTTAAAACTTAAAACCAAAAAGCATGCAAAGTGAGAAACGATTTGTTCATAAATAAATAAAATGAACATAATTTTCATTTGTTGTATAAAATTGATAACCTTGTTAAATGTATTATGTATTTTACATTACCTTTTTATTGGATGGGAGGGGGAGCTTTCGCCTCCTAGCACACTATACACTATAGTAGGCGAATGTTGGGGAAGTGGAGAACAGGGACGTAGCCATATAAAACATATAATTATTCAATTCTTTCCTCCCTCCATCCATCTAAAAAAATCCGATTTTTCGAATGGGGGTGTCCCGCGGTGCCCGTACGTAATCAGCTATGTCCCTGGTGGAGAATGTGGTGGTGAAATGGGAGAAAGGGGCCCCTCTTGTTTAGCGCACAGTAGACGCGTCAGCAGTATCTCCCGCCGACAGTATCGCTACGATCGATTTTTGTTTTTTGCCTCTCCTTTCATTGCTTCTTTTCCTACTTTTTCTCAACACACCGTCGTCCTCAAATTTTTTTTCTTAAAAATGGTCTTTTGGGGCTACTATAAATTATCGTTCGGACAATTTGAAGCAGCAAAAATGTTTTACGCATAATATATTGATAAGTATTCAGCGAAAAGTGGTCATCCATAATTTTGCCAATGGGACAACGATGTTTTTTCTTCAAAATTGTCTTTGTGTTTATTCATCAAAAGTAGCCGAACAGAATGTCGCCCCGTCTGGCATATCCCTGATTTCGACGCACTGCTTCTTCATAGTGCCGCAGTTGCAAACAGTTCGAGCGACTCCAGCTTGACGGCGGCCGTTGTTCCTGATCTCGGCAGATCACCGCGCTCTCCACCACAATGGCCTGAAAAATTCAGCAAATTCAAAAAGACTGTACCCACGGTTTTATTTAGGTTAAGAGACCGGATGAAATGGCGCATTATGCGAGTTTGGATTTATGAATTTTGTAAAAAAATAGTTTGACTCTAAAAGAATTGTCCATAATTAATTTTGAAGGGCGTGTTTTGATTGATAAGCTATATATCAAGAGACCATTTAATTTTCACCTTTCAATAAGACTTTAGAATTGTGTAAAAATGATAAAAATTAAATAAATAATATAATTGAATACGTACCACAATATCCGTTGCACAAAAGTTGAGTATGTGCACAACACCCGGCTCCATGAGAGGTGCATGCAGCCATTCCAAGAATCTTTTGGCACTGTTCGGCGACTTTTTGCCATGGCGACTGCAGAAGGATGTCTGGCGGGCCTCGGCAAAGCGTTCGTACAGCTCGGCATCCATGAACCTTGCGGAAGAGGAGTTAGGACGGGAGAAAAGTAATGAAAAATAATAATTTATATGACCATACATACGTTGCATCTTGTGGTAATTTTGTTTAAAATTTCAAAAAAGACCCGTTTTTAACTTTTCGAATTTTTTAAAACAATTATTCTGAAAATATCATAACACGAAAAATCATTATTATAGAATTAAAAATCATATTTAGCATTTCAAATAGCAAATATAAAAAAGCCAAATAAATTTACTTTAATAACAAAAAAATTACTTTACATGTTCCAAAACAATCATGCCGTACTATACCGTGTATAGTTAGTTTCTGTTGAAACCTTGTCCTGGCGGCCATCCGTCTCAGTCGTCCCATTTTTGTTGCATCAACAGCCGCATTCGTTGTGCCATCCAAATCCAATCCGGCCAGCAGATGCCCCAATACATCGAATTCTCTTATGGCGGAGATGAGGGATTGACTAAAGGAATTTTTTGTCAGATTAGGAAAATATAAAATTCTGAAAATTAAATTTTTGATATGTAAGGATCAAACAAATGGGTACGTTCAAGCCTTTTTTCACATTTTCCGTAGAAACTTATGTATTCCCAATTCCATTTCCTATTTGGGCCCTCAAGTAATAATTTTTATGAATTCCAAGTTAAATTTTGGCAATCCCTTTTTACCCAAAAATATATTAAATCGAGAAAAATCATATGTCAAACTTTTTGAACTTTGCATTATCCTGTCGGGTTTCTTTTGAATCACTGGAGTTGGAGTTGCTTGCAGAAGACACAGTGTCATACAGCTCATCCACAACTACTGATGGCTCTTCACGTGAATCGCAGGAACGAAGCAGGCTTGGCATCATATCAGTCAACTGAAATTTAAACAAAATGGAAATTATAAAAAAACATGTAGATGTAGGCCAGAAAAAGTAATTCCGTATTTTTTCGATCTGGTTATTGTTGACCTATAAAATATTAGAGATTTCAAAAATTACACCCAGGAAATTGGATCTAGAGACAGGCGAAGGGGGGATCCCGGGCGGGATTTTTCGGGATCTCGCTGTCCCGACCCCCGATCCCGGTTTTTTGAGAGAAACGGGATTTTTGATCCCAAAAGTCCCGATCACTCGATCCCATCAAATTTAATTTCAAATTCCGATCCCGAATTTTTTCGGGGTTTTTTTTGAGCATGGTTTATTTTCGGGTTTTTGTTTCATTATTAGTCGTAATTTTGTCAAAAAATAAAACATAAAAGTTAAATACGATGGATCATTTTACAAAATATTACTTAGCCACTCTTTTTGGACTATGATATTCCCTTTAAATGGTTTTTTGATGCATTGTAAACCTTTAAAAAATCCCGAATCCCGTCAGGATCCAGGTCCCCAAAAAACGGGATTTCCGGGATTTTTGGTCCCGAAAGTCCCGATCCCGTCAAAGCTAAATTCCGAACCCGAATCCCGGTTTTTTCAAAAATCCGGTCTCTAGTTATGATATTTGTAAATTTATTAAATGTATTTATTTTATTATATTATATGTAGCTTACGACCGATGATAGAGGAAAGGGGGAATTTTTGCTCCCCCCCAGAAGATATTGATTTCGAATTTTTTAAGGAAATTATGTTTTTTTACTTTGAATTAGATTAAGCTTAGAATAGCTCAATATGACCTTAAGCTTAGAATAGCTCAATAATGACCTTAAGCTTAGAATAGCTCAATAATGGCCTAAATTGCATTTTCGCTCAAAATGTGAAAATATATCTAAAATGGATTTTTAAAGAGAAAACCACAATTAAAACTGAATTTTTGACCAAAAATACAGACTAAAAAATTCCGAAATTTTACCTGATGAGCCATTTTGAAACAAACCGCGAATAAAAATAATAAAAATATAAGTACGATAGGTTACGATTATGGGGAGGATAAACATTACAAAAGTACAGTACCCAACCACATTATCCCAAATTAAAAATATTTTGTAAGATTTATTTTTTATATTAAAATAAATTTAATTTGCATTAATTTTCAAAAAATACACTTACAGTGAAAGTTTGGATGTGGTTGTTGATCAGGTTGTCCTTCTCCAGCACAATCACCGGACGCCCGAACGTGTCCAAAAAGGTCTTGTGCACCTCGTCGCCGAGGCGCTTCACGGAGTAGGGGGTGACCAGCTTGATGTTCCTGTAAAAATTGACGAAAATAAATCCAAAACATTATTTTTATGATATTTTTGTATAATATGTTTATCCCTGTCATAGTTGAATGTAACTGAAATAATGTGAAAATTTTCGTTTTAAACAAAAAATATTAAAAAGAAATTTTTGAGAAAAATTTCATTCAATTTTCACTCCAATATAGAATAGGTTTAGAAATAGGAGAAATTTAAAAAAAAACAAATAATATTTTAAATTTAAAAAATCCAAATAATCAATCAATATATCAATCCAAAAATGTTAAATATTCTATAAAAAGCTTGAATAAATTTGAATTTTTTATTTTCTTAAAAATCCGAAAAATTCCATTAAAAAATCGAAAATTTTACTTGCTCATCTCCGGCAGAATAATTTTGACGCGCAACTTTTCCACCACCGCATTGTCAAACAGCCTGTCCATCATTTTCATTTTCAGCGCAAAATTTGAGCCGGACTGGTACAGGAAAGAGGCGCTTAATTTTTTTAAATTTTATTTAATTATTTTAAAATTCCAAAGTCCTATTCTTTTGCAATCATGCAATCAAAATTTTTCAAAAAAAATTGTATATTTTTCACAGAAACTAATGTAAAAATGAAAAATGTGTGAAAATAAAAAATGTGTTGAAATAATTTCGGCAAAATAAAATCCTTAAAATTATTTTCCACAGAAATTAATGTAAAAATGAAAAATGTGTGAAAATAAAAAATGTGTTGAAATAATTTCGGCAAAATAAAATCTTTAAAAATTCATTCATACAATATAAATTTTAAAAAATACATTACATTATTTATTATTTTTATATTTTGTTGAAATTTGTATTTTAAATTTTTGCAGGTACCTCGGCACGTTGTATCCCAACACATATTAAATTTTTGCAGGTACCTCGGCACGTTGTATCCCAGCACATAGTTGGTACGCCATCCGCCAAAGAGTGGGAAGCGCGGGCGCAGCTCCACCTCCACGCGGTCCGACCGGGGGTACACACTCGACGTGGAGATGTTCCCAATCTCGTCCCGATAATAAATATCTTCAGAGGCTGCAGGCAAAATTGTCTAAACTTTTTAGGGTAATTTTTCAAGTAAATTTGCAAAATTTAAGTTGGTTTTAAATTTTAAAATTTAAAAACTGACCTTGAAACTCTTGATAACCGGCTGACGAGCTCCGCGTCGGTCCATTTGGAAGTCCAGGCGAGAAAATGCTCCCTAGTAGAAAAAGATAAATGGCATTTAAATTTTCCATAAAATTCAAATTTGGCTAATAAATCCAAACCTTAAGTTGCGCGCCCTTGTGCACAATTTCGATGTGTTCCTCCACCGCAATGTTGCCGCCCCAATGGGACACCTCAATGATGCGCTCCACGGTGGTGGCCACCAGGAACGGAGAATTGTTCTCGCAATGAATGGCGATGGCTTTCTTAAAATAAAATTAAATCTTTAAAAAGATCTGTTCACTAATAAGGTGAATAATTAATTCATAATATCCTACTATTGCAAAAATTGGAAAACATCGATCAAAGGACATTTTACTTTTATTTTGGCTGGGGTTCAATTTTAATTGATTTTTAACAGTTCGAATATTCCAACAAATATTTCTAAAAAAAGGCCAACTAGATAGGCATCCAATCCAATTTTTCGAGGTGTCGATGGGGTCCGGGTCTTGTTTTAGTCATAAATTATTGGATTAGACATTTAGAATTTTACGAATATTCTAACAATTATTTCTAACAACAATTTGACCAACTAGTTAGGCACCCAAATAAATTTTTCGAGGGGTGAGGGGTCCATGAGGACGAGACTGGGCCCTACTTTTAACTATGGGTTATAATTTTTATGATAACTATGGGTTATAATTTTTATGATTTTCTTGTCGAATAATAATTTTATTTTTCAAAAAAATGTCTTTTTGCTCTTTTAAAACTTTTAGATTTCAACCTTTGTGTACGGCTTGCTGTTCTCGTAAGGCCCGTAGGTGATTTTGTCGGCCGCATGCTTGCTTGGCGCCGCCTCCGTGTACGAGATGGGTTTGGTGGAGCCGACCTTGTACGCGCAACTCTCCTTTACCACCGAATATGCGCTCGGGATGTTTGCATTTCCAGAGTAGATGACAAGTCTAAAAAAAACTGTTTAAATTTTTCAAAAATTTTAAGTTTTATTTAGCTTTTTTTGGTCGTCAGAGCCCTCATTATATCTTATTGACTGAGTTAAAAAGTTAAGACAAATCTATTTTAGGTATTAGCTTTTTTAAATTTAAATTTCAATTCGTCATAATTAAAAAAGAAGAACATCTATTTTTGAGTTACATAAACCCTAAACCCTAATCTGAAATTTGATTTTGTTTGGTTTTGTAATTGGTACTTGTGCATTTGGGGGGGGGGGAGTTTTGTACAAATTGGTTATAACTCGCTGTGTTTACTCCAAAATTTCTCCAGCGATGGATTTTCCGACCCTACCCCCTGATTGTGAGAGAAGGCGTAAAGGCGATATTAAAAGGAGCGGGCGATTTTTGAGTAGAAACTGCAAATTAAAAGCAATTTGTACAAAACTACCCCCCCCAAATGCGCAAATATCTTGTAATTTTTCAAGCCTTCCAATTTATATTTTTCAAAAATATTTTGTTATTAGCTTACTGGTTCTCCTCTTGTTTGATTTCCTTCGGCGATGGGATCAGATACTCGGTGAGGGCGTGGTCCACCGTGATTTTTATGGTGGCGCCGGGCGCGAGCAAATTGAGCAGCTCAATTTTGTGGAAGGTCAAGCCATCAGGCGCTCCCTTTGCCTTTACCTTTAAAAAATTAAGTAAACGGGTTAAGTTTTAAGTTAGATTTGTTTGAAATTATTTAAAAAGAGCAATCTTATATATCTTGGTCTAATTGGAAAATAGATATTTTCATTGGAAGTGTTTTTCAAAATTTAGACCAGTAAATCCTCTCTTCGATTCCCTAGAGGTAAAGTTCGAATTTTATGCCATCGATTTTTCTTTAATTACTATATGCCTAGGTTACCTAACCTACTAACTTATGCTTATGTATACGTATAAATCAATTAATCAATTGAATGTTGGTCTTTTTCGAAAATTCAGTTTTTTATTTATTTTTTTCGTTCGAGAACCTTGAATTTTAAATTCCTAGACGGGAAAAGTTGTGTTTCTTATCCTAGGGATCCGGATTTTACCCCACTGATTTACCCCACTGACAACTGATACCATAAAAGGGAATTTTTAAAGTCCCAGAATTAAAAATCCAAGCTGAGATTTTTCCATTTTTCGTACTCTAGAAACGCGGAATTTGCTGGCTTCCTTCCCACTCTCAAAGGCGGCCATCCATGACAAATGTTTGGCTTCGTAAGCTGTAATTGTGTGCACAAAGCTGCTCACATCCTCCTTGCCGTTGTTTTTCAGCTCGTACTCGGTCTTCACCTAAAACTTAGGTAAAAATTTTCAGGTAAAAAAGTTAGGTAAAAAAATAATCAAATTTCATTTCCTAATTTTTTGACTGCGATAAAATGTCAATTTTTAAAATTAAGAGAAATTAAGGATTTGGAAATTAAGAACCCCAAACTGATGATGAGTTTGAGTTTAGATTGAAAAACGAATTTTTTACTTTGTAAACTTGTTTTTTGCTAACATTTTTCATATTAGTGTATTAAAATTTTTTCAAACATAAAAAGGTAGACAAACCTTAACAATTTGAGTGGTCAGATCCACGTTACGGGTGGCCAATTGGATTTGCACATCGCTGGGCACCGAAATTTCGGGCGGTTGTGCCGCTGCTTCAACTTGGATCGCATTTAAGCCAATTAATAGAGAAATAATAAGTGTAAGACGCTTCATCGAGGCCTTGCTTTTTGGTAAATATATTCTAGAATGTATTATATCTAAAAATTAATATACGTACGTACGATTATCAATTACTACTATTAGAGAACGGTAATGGACCATCGACCGGGTTCGTACCGAGGGAGGATTTTATTTTGGGGGTGGTTGGAAATTTTTGCCACCCACACCCACGCCTTCAGTTCGGCGAATTTTACAAATATAATAAATAGTAATGTTCGTTCCGATAATAGATATGGCCCAAATCCACAAAATTTTTTGCAAACCCAAAAAAAGGGGGGGGGACCAAGCTGATTTTTGGTTGCTTTTCCAAAAAATCTAGAACCGCCAGATTTTTAGCAAGTAATGCCATAATATAAATTTGATTATTTTATACCAGATTAACAAGACTAGACTCCCAAGAAATAGAAATGCGGAAATTCGGCATAAATTAGGGGTAGGCGACGCCGGAAAAATTTGCAAAAATTTTACAAAAAGCTAAATAACATATTTTACATCCCACTCATCAGAAAATTCTCCTCTTTCCCTGTCTTTTCCGCCGAACGAAGTGAAGCAAAGAAAGAAAGGCAAAGTCAAAGGAAGGGAAGGCGCCTTCTTCCTTCGCCACGTGTGTTCCGAGCGGCAAGATTTTGTGCA
Organism: Rotylenchus robustus; assembly: GCA_034700465.1. NCBI lineage: Eukaryota > Metazoa > Nematoda > Chromadorea > Rhabditida > Hoplolaimidae > Rotylenchus > Rotylenchus robustus. Next base: position 1,444 of record JAQIYK010000764.1, on the reverse strand, counting down.
CATTTGAATTTTTCCAGAACTTTTCAAATTCAATTTTTTGCAGCAATTTTGGTTTATCTGGGGGTTTTCTACTACGGAGCGTCCGAAAATGACAATATCTCTTTGATTCGGAATGATTTGAAGTAATTTTTAGGTGAAAAATGACATAGAGAATTATCCATTTTTACCTGAATTAAGCAAACATTTCGTTAGATCTTTGCGGGAATCGTTAGCTTTTTCGAAATTTTGTATGGAACATAAACTTTACACTATTTATAAACTTCTCAACGAGGGAAAATATTTTCTGACGTTATGCTGATCTTAGCGAAGCAAATGAAAGTTTGAAGTGCCGAAAAAGGGTGTTTTCTGGGTGTTTTTTGCGGTTTTCGGATGCTGGTTATTTATAAAATTATATGCAGTTTTTCATGGAGTGTAGGATAGAGTAGTAGCTATCGCTGTGTGCATAGAACGGTAGCCGGATAACCCGTTACAAAATTTTTTTATGGACGTGCACAGAAAATTGCCGCTTTATTCAATGGTAGAACACACGTGTTCCATTACAAATATAGTTTGTATGTATAAATAGAAACTCGGACAGAAATCAATCTGTTTTTAAGCCGAAAAACTTGAAAATCTTCACATTATACCTATACCTAATCGGAAGAAATGCAAAAATTGGTAGTATTCACAATTTATGTAACTTACTTTTTAGCTACCTAATTTTCTCAATTTTCTTCTAAAGGAATTGAAAATTCTTAGGCTAGGCTACAGTAGCCAATTTTGTATTGAATGGCCAACGGGGAGGACGATGAAAGCCGAACAGTGACCATCGCTTTGGACGCACCCTCAGGCGATGGAAGGGAAGAAAAGGAAGGCGAAGATTGTGAGGACGAGGAAGAAAGCCAACTGATCGGAGGCGAAGAAGCCGACAAGGTTCAATTTAGAATTCTGGAAATGTACGGGTACGCCTAGAAAATGTTGGGTACGGTACCTAAAAATTTGCAAGTACACTATTTGTAATCAAGCGGTTACAGTATCTGAAAAATACGGATACGGTATTCTCAAATTTTCCAAAATTCTTGAGACATTTAGTGAGGTGAGGGGGTTTCGAATTTATGTTTGCTGGTATGGCGGATTTTCTGCAATTTTTTTACAGGACGCCATACTTTTTTGTGGGTCGCCATATGAAATTTTTTATCTACCAAAATCACTTACATTTTTGCAATACAATTTTCCTGGTACTAGCCTTTTAACGGGGGGGGGGAAGTCTATTATAGGGGGGGGGGGAATTTTTTTTTATTGCCTTTTTACGCGTTTTTAAACCTGGATAAAAAACCTGGATGGAGTAATAAAAAAATATAAATAATTTTAATTTTTACGCTTTTTCTGGGAGATGGTTGGTTGGTAGCTCGCTGAGGATTATTTTATTTTTTTGATTTTTCTATTTTTTTTTGATTTTTATCAT
>JAQIYK010000763.1:0-12232 GCA_034700465.1 Rotylenchus robustus | reverse complement strand
TTTTGTCAAATCGGGAACCCCCGTATGCGAATTTTCAGCCAAATCGAAAATGGGGTACCTAAACTGCACTATTACCCCAAAACGTCTAAAAAATACTTTTTCTACAAATACTGTACTTGTAGTGTTCAATTCTTAATAATGCGTGTTGGCGAGTTGGGTTGACACCGTTTCTACCAAAATCCATTTTTAAGAGTGTATTTTTGATAAAGCGGAAAACACATTTTTAGCGAGAATGCATATTTTAAATATTTTCTTCGAAAAACATGCTATTTGAAACAAAAAACACGATTTTAAGTTTTATTGAAAGTTGACGCAAATTTCATTTTTTTGTTAATTTAATCTTTCGTCGAGTAACATAAAAAAGTCAAATTCAGCCAAATTTAGATACATTTAATCTCCGCTAATGCCATCCAAAAACAATTCGTTCCACCAGAATATCAAGAAGACACTCAACACATCGAACACAGCTTACCTGAAGCTCAAATGATTTGGTGCTTGGGAAAGAATTTTCTAGAGGTTTGATATTTTAAAAATCCAAAAATTAATTAATCTAAATTAATGTCATAAATAGAGCTGGGTTTTATATGCAATTGCAAGGTATAAAACCCACGAAAAACACATTTTTAGTTTGGTTTTGGTTTAAAGCTTTCAGCGTGGAATTTTATATTAGAGCATATTTTGCTATTTTTGCGAAATTTTCTAGAAAGTCATTTTTGAATCGAAAAATGCGATTTTTGGCATTTTGGGGTTTTTAGTGCATTTTTATGCACATATTTTGACTTTTTAAGGCCACATAAATCCCAATCTCAGCTCTAATTATAAAACCCTTAAGAACATACATGTGCAATGGAGGAGGGTAAGAAATATTTTTGGTTTTGGAGCTAAATTGTCATCTTTTCATCAAAAATACAATTTGTTATTCTTCCCTTCCTCATGTTTGTTTATGATTAAGGCTTTACATTCCGATCATTCCGACGTATCACTTTTTTCTCTTCTCAATCTGATGACGGTTGCACACATAAAATCAAGGCCCAGTTTGGTCAAAGTGTGTCAAATGATCCGCAATCGGCTTGACTTAGTCGACCTCGATAAGGTGCCTGAAGTTATCGCAGCCCTTCATCGGGAAGTCATGGGAGACCTTGATGAACTGGTAAGAATTGGTTGAAGATGAGAAGTTTTGTTTTAACATCAATAATTGTAAAAATGATTCGATTAGTTCTGTTCGTTTTGACTACTCGCTCCACCGATTTATCTTGTTTTCTGTTTGTTGCTTTTAGTTAGAAGATCCGTTTGGCGATGACATCCGCTTTTCTTCTAACAGATCCTCACATTTGAGCATTATACCAGGACCTGGTGCGCCTGACTACAGTACGATTTTGTTTAATGGTTTTCACCATCACGATCGATTCCTTACTAATTAAGCAACCCATGACACAGGTGCTTACCAGAACATGGCTTCGGAGGTCGCTGAACGTTTAAATGCCTTTGATGATGTATGAAGACGATTTGAATGCAATAATACATTTTTATATTATTTAGAAATTTGTTGTTGTTATCCCTGACAAACTTCAATCGAGGCTTGAAGAAGAGTTGGACAAACCCATTCCATCGCCCCGGAAAGTGTTTTCTCCGTCATACGCATATAGCGAAAAAAACGAAAAAGAAACTGATGAAGAGGAACTAACCCCAAGGGGTCTTTCCCCATGTTCATTGGAAGAAGCGAATGAAAATGTTAAAATAATGCAGAGCACCACTTTTAAGACACCTATACCAAGCAGGGGAGAAACTGAGCGAAGGTTGAGTAGTGAACGAGAGTTTACTTTGATTGAAAGCGAAGGAAAGGTCGGTTGGGGAAGGTAGAAATTAAGTGTCGGGCGTGTCGTGTATTTATCACATAATTTGCAGAAGGTTTCGAATGGAATGGAAAAAGAGTGGAGGCTTAAAGCAGTGACCACAGTGGGACATACAAATCCCATGTTCGAGAATAAGGAGGGACAGCACCAGGAAACAGGCGGAGCAACAGGCACATCGTCCGCAGATGTTCAGCTCCACCAAAAACACAATGTGCAGTCAATTGAAGTAGAGGTGCATTCAGAGCAAGATCCTTCCACGGCACCATTTCACCACTCCGACGACGATGGACAATCTCCCGCTCTATCACATCAGAAGCCGGTGGGCAGACTCTATACAAAAGCGGCACAGACAGGCAAAGTGGCGAGGGTTGTAGCGAGAAAGGAGCCGGAGATTGAGCTGGACACAGATGCAACAGTCGGGAAGAACAACGTAATGCAAAAGGGTTTACACCCTGATGAATAGGGCTGGGATTTGTATGCCTTTAAAAACGCAAAACATGCATAAAAGATGCACTAAAAACCCACAAAATATGCCATAAAATACCAAAATATGCCCTAAACTGCTCATTTCATCCCTAAAAACGAATTTTCGCTCCGGAATATATTTTTTAATCGCAAATCCTAAAAATACCACGCTATAAGCTTTAATCCAAGCTAAAAATGTGTTTCATACATTTTAGACCTTGGTTTTTTTAATTTAATTTATTTTTTATGAAATTAATTTTAAATAAAAAAATGATTTTTTTGACGAGTCTGCAAAAGAAAGAAATATGCAATCACATATAAATCCCAGCTCCATTGACAGTTAATACAGTTTGTTTAGGTTTTGTCGGAAGAACGACGGAGAGTGGCGAAGGAACGTGATGATGAATTGGATGGAAAAGAGTCTTCTGGCACACTTCCACCGGTCACTGGGTACTCGCCCGGCACAAAGCGAAAAGCACAAGTTGAGAATAAGGAAAACAGCAGGAAGTTGGAACGGGAGGAAGACCCTAAGAAGGGATCTCCCCAATTTCGGCGTCAAAATTCGTTACAACTGTCTCAATGCAGCAGAAGGGCCAGTTCAGACAGAAGGAAGGGGGTTCTTGGCAGCGAGGTTTGAACCACCAAAGTGGACAAATCAGGCTCAATCTTTTAGTCTGGGTCTTTTTTGCCTACTGTGCCTGAATTTTTGAGCAATGGTGTACAACCACTCATTCGTCTTAGAGCTCAGAGCATAAAGAAGGTATTGAATCGTTGAAGCAAATATTTAATCCTTACAATTAGCATCTTTATAAAAACGATTAAAAACACTAAAAAAAGGTTTTTGTTACTTTAAACACTATCTCTATAACCTAATAATGGTCAGACTTTTCAAAATACTGTATCACAGAAGAAAATGGTTACATTGCATCGTTCTGATCCAGCCGTAGTTTTTGTACATTTGTTGAATGGACATAGCGTAGAAGTTAACTGCAAAACAGACGCTTTGGTCGGTGCGATATTTCACACCGTTTCCGAGGTTTGAATTTGCCTGTATGATTGATACCCAAAGAACCTTATAGCATTTGAACATCACTGAGCACCTGTTCTTCGGGTTAGCTTTACAGCAGCAACAAAATGAGACAATATTTTTGGAGGAGGAACAAAGGTTGGAGAAATGGGCACCGCCTGGCTGGAAAGGGCCTGGACTAAGGAGGAGCTTTGGAGCTGGGGGTAATAATATAAAAATAAAAGTTGCAAACATCCAAGCAAATATTTTCAATTATGTAAAGGTACTTTTTCTCGCCAACGCGAACCTGCCACCGAACAATATATACTGCATTTAAGGTTTCGCTACTATCCAAAGAAAAGGGAATTTGTCAAGTGAGTCCAAGTTGGATGTAGTAACTAGTTATAGTACTGTCTGTGCTAATTTAGAACTGCCACTACTGCTCACCAATTGTACTTACAACTTCGCCAGGACATGCTCGACGGATCACTGCGATTTTCTCCCAAAGAGCGCTCCTTTGAGATGGCTGCATTGGCACTGTGCGCCGAGTCGACTATTTTGCCAGAGACGGAGGAAAAGGAATATTTTAAGCTGGAAAATTATTTACCGACGGTGTGTACTCTTTGAAAGGGTTGTTGAACAGGTTGTTCCAATGTTTGTTTCCTTCAGAAGTTCTACGAAGTGGAACCTAACGAAACTCTGCGGGTGCAAAGACGCATTGCCCAGCTGCATCGTCGCTTGGCGGCGTCTTTCGGTTATTTGGAAGCGGAGGAACAATTCATTGCCCGCTGTCAGATGGAGGTGCCTAAAATCCGGTCATTTATAGTGTTTTTATCCCCAATTAAGCCTCTCTATGGAGCACATTTCTACCGCGTTCACAAAATAAAGCCGAAGCGTGGCCAACCACATCAGTCGCGGCCCTTTTTTTCGGACACTCGTCTGGTTGCAGTGATGCCATCAGGCATTGGAATTTGTCGCGAGGAGAGAGGCAGCTCGCAGCGAGTGTTGAATTCGGCGCATGAATGGTGTGATTGGAATTTTGGAATTGGGTTTAAAATAGAAAGACGATTTAATTAATTAAATCAATTAATGATTGTCAATTAAGGCACATGATTCGAACACTGCAATTTGATCGGAAACGCTTTTTGTTGGGCACCATTGAAGAGAACATTGCGGTGGACCATGTTTTCTACACGGACCACCATTCGAAGTGACAATTCTTTTTAATTTGGATGTATTATTTGTTTATTTATTTAATTGTATATTTTAGAGCGTCCTACTTGGTTCGATTTGCCGCGTCACAGCATAGGTTCATGCTGAAAATGCGCCATTGGCAGGGCACACTGAATCGGAGGCACGCGGTGCAGAGGCAAAAGGATGTCGGGGTGGACCAGCGGAGACAGAGCACAGTCGTTGGGGCGTTAAGCGGTTTGGATGTTTTGCTTTAGTCTTCTTTCGAAAAACTTATTTATTCATTTAATGACTTCTTGGACTATAAAAAAGGATAGGAGAAATAGGCCCATATTTGGAGTAGGATGCGCCTTCCCGAAAGCCAAATCGAAAATTTAATTTTTATTGGGAACATTTTTCACTTTTTTAAATTAGGAACTTCGAAATGGACTTCTCGAAAAAATATATAAGAATTTTACCAAAATATGCTTCTACAAGAATTCGCTATCCTTCCCCATTTTTTGGCCTAATTTACATTTGGAACGAATGAAATTTTCAGATTTTGCAACTGAAACAATTCCTAGTGCCGATGGACAGCATATTCGTCCCAGAAATATCCCATTTCCTCAGATGGGCGTTGGTGGTCAAAGTATGGATATTCGACTCTCGCACATTATTTATTTGTTTGTTTTTTCAAGTGAAAGCAAATGAATTGGATCGTTCATGTGATGGGTCATTAGATGGTGGAAATAGTCGCTTGACTTTTGAGACAGAGAATGAATACATTCAAGTGAGTTTGGAGCTTAGCTTAACTTGTGCCTTCATCCAACAGATACTTTTATATGCGCAGTATTGCTATGGTTCTGAGGCGCAGCGCGTGGATGTTGTGTTGGAGAAAGACCCTGTGCATGGACTCGGCCTGACACTAGTCGATGGAGCAGTTAACGGCGTTAAAGTAATGGAAATTAAATCACGAAAAAAATTGGGGCTGAAAATATTATTTATTTAAAATCCTAATAATGAACATGTTTTTAATAGTTTTCTAAAAAATTACATAAGTGATCTTTCCATTGGAAAAATTAGAATTTTAAATATTTCAACCCTATGAAAATCGTCGGTACTAGCCTATTAACTTATGTAGGGGGGTTTCATTTGTTTTTGCTTAAAAAGCAATTTAGTTTAAAAAAGCGAAGCAAAAATTGCAATTTTTGCCTCCCCCGCCCCCTTGCCCCTGCCTTGCCTCCTCTTCCCCGTTATTAGTTTTAGATTGCTCCGTTAATAGGCTAGTACCAAATCGTTTAATTTTTATAGGAATTTGAATAACATCGTGTTTAGGGAGTTTATGTGAAGTCGGTAAGCCCTGAAGGCGATGGCAAAAAGAAGGGTTTGCTAATAGGGGACTGTCTTTTGACTATCAATGGTTCGTTTTAATTATCACTGTGTTTTATGGTAGCACTCAAAATTGGTATTCCAGAAACATCCCTGTTCAACAAAAGTAGACACGATGCTGTTGAGTTAGTGCGCATCTGTGGGAGACAAGTACGCCTGGAACTTCTTCGATTCCCATCCATCTCTGAAGTACTTGCACAGGATGGCGTTTTGGGCACAATGAGTGCGGTTGGTAAGTGATGTAATCCTTGCAATTTGCTTACAACTTGCAATAATCACTTTTAAGAGAAACAATGCGCAACGGTGAAAGAAGTTGCTGACGGAACAGAACATCTTCATTCTGCGAAGAGATCGTCATCATCGGACCGCAAAGAGTCCGACAGTCACTTGGGACTTGTTTTGACCACAAAACGTCGTTCTTCGGATGCTTTACTTAAAATTGATCAAAAAACACAGCCATCACCACAGTCACAGTTGAGGGTGTCATCGATTCCAAAAGGACTAAACAAGCAAAGTGAACTGCGAAAGGAATCGACAGCGACAAATGAGAGCAAGTGAGCAAAATAGGCAAAATTTGCAACAAATTTAACATATTTATTTAAGGGCAAGCACAGCAAGTGGAGGCACACCCCATTCAGCATCATCTGCACAGCGTCGACAACGTGCTGTTTCCGACTTTGGTGCGACATATTTGCCAGCATTGAGGACAGACGATATTTTAACGCTGAGCAGCAATCAGGGAGATAATAAACCCCAACGCTACAGGCGACATAAGACCAGTGCCGGCTTTCCTGAATCGAGGTAATACAACCTACATATAGGAAAAAGCACACATTGCTATTAATTAAGGAGTTCGGATTCTGATGATTCGGACAGTGCGACCAGTCAAAATGAGATTTATAACAATGAGAAAAGTACATTTGATGGCTTCCATCAACGTGGAGAATACAAACCACAATTGCCGCCTGTTTCGGCTATGTACTCCTTTTTGAACGATGAATCCGACACTGAAGAGTTAGTTGAACACGCGACAAAGGAGGGTGCGGTTGTGCAGAAACCAAACCAGTTTTCTTCAACGCACAATGACAATTACTGTATGGGTTTTTTCGGAGATCAAACCAATAATTTTGTTTTTCTTAAGCTCTCTACAATGAGAGCAAAGCAGCGCGAAGTGCTCCTCTTGCCAAATCACCGTTTGCCTCCGCAGTGGAACGTTTTGCACGGTTGGACAATGCCGACGCAGTCTCCTGGAACAGTGCAAAACAATCCGCAAAAAGCTTTGGGGGAGAAAGCAGGCAACAAAAGGGGTATTCAGTCCAAGTGACTACTATTATCATATATTAAATGGTTACCGTTCATTGCCAGCAACAACAGTCTGGATTGGGCCACTTACCTCTCAGACATGGACAGCGGGGGTGATGATGATTCCTCGGCTTCTTCTCCATCGGACAGGCAGCGTCGTCGCTTCACCATTCGCATCCCCCGCTCCGAAAATGATGCAGACCCCGTACCTTTTCAAATTCAACATTTCCACGGCGAAGGAATTTTGGTAAGCGCATTCGATGCTGAAAAGATACCGGCATCTTCCAATTTGTGCGTCGGAGACCGTATCGTGGCTGTAAGTGTTAGATAAGAAAATGAACAGTTGAATGACCGGATCAATTGATAAGGTGAATGGAGTTGCCGTGATCGGACATGGGCGGGAACACATTGTGGGGATGATGAACGGCAACAGCAAGGGAGAGATAGAACTGGTCGTCGAGAGAGCAGTTGAGAAGGGAGGAGGCAAAACACCAACAGCAAATCTCACAAGGGAAGGCGCTGGTTATTTACCGGCGGAGGAAAAGGAGGAAATGACCACTTTGGTGGTGACACTTGACAAGACGCAGAATGGCGCAATTGGTGATCACAAACAAGAACATCATAAAAAAGATTGCAAAAATTCAATTCAAACAATTCAACCCGTAACGGGGAAGGGCGGGCGTCCCGACCCCCACCCCCAAGTCGAATGAGTCGGAAATTTTTAAAGACCTTTTTGCTGCGAGAAATTACCAATTTATTTCTGTCTTCTCCATGTATTTTCAATTTCTAAAAGAGTTTTAACAAAAAATTTAAGCACATTTTCTTTTCAGAATACGTTATACCGAAAACAGGGACTCCCGCAGATCATGGACTAGTTACAAGTCAGTGGCGTAGCCAGAGGGAGCCCCCTCGAAATGCAAAAAATGTAATAGGGTCCCCCTTTTGTTTTCAAAATTCGCCTCGGCGCCACGAAACTTTGGAAATTGAGCTCTCAAACCAAAGATAGATTCCTAAAAATCGTTTTTTCAATGCAAAATAAAAACTACACCCCCTAAAACTTGCCAAGAAATGTTCGATTCCCCCCGAAATTTCTCCTACACTACGCCCCTGTTTTCCTGACTACGCCCCTGTTTTTTCAAGCATGCAACCATCAAGTTCAATGTTAAGGGCTGAGTTTGGCCAAACGGATGGGCCTAGAAGGAGTTTTTGTGCGGAACATTGCTGCTGGCTCCATTGCGGCCAGAGAGGGCACTTTGCGAGTGGGCGACAGGGTGTGGCGCATCCAGGACGAGCAGCTTGGCCCCGGCGAAAGTCCCGCCAGCGTGGTGCAACGACTGAAGGACCTGTGCGGCCAGTTCACCATCGAAGTTCAGCGAAAGCGGGAATGAATGAGCCGAAGAAACAATACGAACGAACAAAACCCTCGCGAATTAATTGTTTTAGTCACATTCTCCACTCTCTTTGCATATCATCGCTTTCTTTTGCGCGATTCACTTAATTTTCACTTTGTGAAGCCTCTCAAAAGTTGCATTATTATTATTATTATTAATCAACTTCGATTGTGATATTACTTAACCAATCAACCAAAGAATCTTTACCAACCAAACATTTGTGTAATATTTGACACAATTTAAGCCAACGGTTGAAAAAGAGAGCCCACATCATTCGCATTATAAACAAAAATTCAGCCCTCGAAAACCGATTCTCCAACCTCACGGGACGGGACAAAAAAACCCTTTCTATAAAGACAGGATGACAATTTTCACGTTTTTGAATCTTTTAGCGAAAACGCTGACAATTAACTTTGTAGCAGATGTGTTGTGAAAGGTGATTTCCCCCGATAAGAGGGCTCCGCCGGGACAATTTTTTCACAAAATTACTAAATTCCTAAAATGTATAAAAAAGTTATTCTCGCAAAGAACAAATGGGACAGCACAATTTATTATTCGATATACAGAATGAGAATGATGGGGTGGGTGAATGAAATGTCGCTGCTGTTGTTCCCCGTTCCCTTCCTTCACATGAACCTCTCTCACAAAGTTAATCAATTGGAATTGGCCATCGACCCGTCCAGCCGTTTGTTGCTAAGCATAGAACTTGCTGAGTTCACGCAACACCGCCACAATCTCGTAGGGACGATTTGACCTGTTTATTTGTGTTTTGAATGGACTAAAACCACAAACACTGACTGACCCGATCACTTTCACTCGGAACTCATTCAACTGTTCAGGAGTGGCACTATGTCCGCCGTCATGAGGCAACTGTGCGCATGAGAAGTTGAGCCATTGTTCTGTCTTCTGAACAATTAATTATTAATTTCCAAAGACCGCAAAAGAACCTGTTTGTCCATTTGGAGCAGTGCGTACACAATTTCGGCCATTTCCTTGCACAGGGAATTGGAAAGATGGAACAATGCGGCACTGACTGTTCCGAACACCAGTTGGGGTCCATTGTCGGAAAGCAATTGGACCACTCTTGCCACGACCTCTTCTGAAATCGCAGAGCCCTGCAAATGGAAAGGAATCCGTCGTTAGGAACTCCGCTTCTCTTCTCAATTGACCCTCTTCCCATTGGCAACGGCAATTATTTCGAGAACAAATTTGCTGATTGATCGGTTCGCATCCTGGTGGTTCAGGCTGAGGCCGTGGATGGCACCTTGGAACAATTGGGCCACAATTGGGTGCGAGAACAGCATGTTCGGAGAACGCTGACCAACAATTATTATTATTATTATACTTCTTGTTAGCAAAAGGAGAAATAGCGAGGGATATTGATGTGGAAACTCATCAGAAAAAGAGTCATATATATTACAAAGGAAAGCAAATTGTTTCAAAATATATATTGAAATTTTTACACCTAGTCGAAAAGCATCTCCTTTAGGTTCGGTTCAAGTTAAAAGTAAAAAAATAAGAAATAAATCACCTGAACGAATCTTATTGCCAGCCTATAAAGATCGTCAACCGTGTCCGGGTGATCTCGAAGACCGTTTTCAGAATTGGTAGTGAGCAAAAGGAGAGAACGGGTGCTTAAGTTCTAAATGGTGGATGCGGACTAGAAATTTTGATTCTGTTGACCAACATCCAGCATTTGAAGCATTCCCTGCTGAACGTGTGTCAGCGCGCCGTACTCATCGACCAAAATGCTGGACAGGTAGAGCAAGCAGGAGTGCGGGAACATGAAAGGAAACATTACGCCAAGTTAATTGGTTCCCCATCTGAGAACTACTGGTTGTAAGTGAGCATTATTTGACTGGCAACCGGCTCAATGAACACAATGGACTGGGCACCCATTGAGCGTATGAGGAACCGGATGGTACGACACGCATGCTCGACGACTCCTATGATAAAGTTGCTTGTAAAGTGCAAAAATACCCAACAAAAAATGTGCGAAATGATTTTGCTTCGGCCCAAATACTTTGTTTCTCTTGATGATGCTGAAGTGTTGTCAGAGAACATTCGAGTACGTTCGTGCACAACAACAGCCATGGACATTCGGGTGCTATTTCTTGCCGTTCATTGGTGATCTGAAAAGGGTCAGAGCAAGTGTCAAGTGACTTTCTTAGTAGGATGTGAATCATTTCAGTAAAAATATATGCATATAAACACAATGATACCTGTTTGCATGCCAATTGTTGCTGCCAAGGCTTCAGAATACGCCATATATCAGAGAGTCTGTCCAGCCAGAGGACGGGATCTGTTTGTAACCTTGCCCAGCTGTCTGGTGCATTTTCCTTATTTTCATCGAACAATGATGACGAAGCGGTGGGAATGTGATGTTGACAGGCCAATTTTTCGTTTATCTAAATCACAAATCATTGCGATGTGAAGTAACCCATTATAAATTATAATGAGGAGCAATGCCGGACCGAAACAAAAAGAACCGGATACGGATAAAAACGGATAATCGATGCAGATACGGATACTAATAAAAAAACAAGAAAACCGAAATTCGGAAAATGTATATCCGTATATCCGAATAATAAAATATCACGTCCCCTGACGAGGAGTGATATTTTATTATTCAATTCACTGTATTGTGGTATTAACAAAAACCTCGCCAAGTTGAGCTACGGACTTCGCACAAAGTCTTTCAAGATTGTCACAAAGCTGTGGACTCGGCAGATCGTTAATCAAATAAGAGGAAGCTGTAGTTTGGAGAAACATTTGATTGAGGTTTTTTTTGTAAATAACCTCTGAGCAAATGATGCGCTGCCTGCTCCACCTCCTGTCCTTTGCTTTGAGCCTGCTCGATTCGTGTAAGAAGTTCAGACAATGTTGACAAGTATTCGACGTGAAAACCGCGCCTTTGGACCTAACAAAGCAAAGAACGAAGGTGAACGGAAAAAGGAAATAAAAAGGAAGTCAAGGAAAAGTGATTTCATTCAGAACAATCGGGGTTTTCGATGGTCAACTTGTATGTGTTTGAATAGTAAGGTAAAAAAAGAAATATTGAAGGAAAAGGAAGAAAAAGTCATGACCTCTTGCCAACCGCGTTCCATGAGCTGCTCCAAACACTCCGAAACTGTTAATGTGAGAATGCCACCAGTGAGTTCAAAAAGCGATGTGAACCAGTTAAATGCGCGTACTAAAATGCGAAAACTTGGTAGTTTAATTCGTAGATGATAGGGACGGGAATTCCCGTATGCCAGGGAAGGGAAGGATCGAAGTCAAAAATTAAAAGATGTTACAAATTGTTTTAAAAATAAAAAATATGTAAACTCATTAAAAATGAAATTAAAAAACGCCCACTTTGACCGGAGGCTGCCCATATTAATTTAATTAATTGAAAAGTCAAGATCGTACCCATATAATCCGAATTAGATTCCAGCCAATCCTGTAGATTTCCAAGTAGTTGAGCACTTGTTTTCAATAGTTGTCGATGTGTAGCTACAACAGGAAGTTTGAGAATTGCTTCCAGCAACATCGGGACAACAGTTCGCTCAGTTCTGAAAGTGGATGGAATAATAAATGATGTAGTGATTAACATACATGCACACGGGGGTCAATCAGAGGGGCCTTGCGCGGTGCGCGGTCCCCAAAAAATGGGG
>JAQIYK010000762.1:0-12233 GCA_034700465.1 Rotylenchus robustus | reverse complement strand
TCATTTCCATTTCCATCAAATTTTCAAAATTTCAAAAAAATCAAGTCAAATCTACCAACTCAAACATTTAATTACGGGTCAAAAATTCGGAAAAATCCTTACGGATTTCCGTAATCCATAAAAGCAAAAAAACTCCGTAATTTCCGTAATTGCGGACAGCCCTGTTTGTTGCTGAATTCACCATTGCTTTGTTGAAATATATCGCTTACAAGTTGATGCATTTGTTAGTTGATGCAGTACGTTGTTGCAAGTAAATTTTAAGCGCATAAAATTTTTTGTTGACAATTTTGAAAATTGTTTTTATTAATTCTTATTTCGCTGTTTAATTTGCAAGTATTTTATTTTTTGCAAAAAATTGCTTCAAATGGGGGGGGTGCGATGTGGGCACTTTTAAAATTTGTATCGCATTTTTTGATCAATTTTCTAATTCAATTTCTCCAATGTAAATTGATTTTAAATGTTTGAATCACCACTCCCTTCTCTAGTTTTGAAAAATGCGACGATACAAAATACAAACTATCATATCAGGTAACTAGGGGGTGGGGAGTGGAGGAAATCCCCCCGAAATGCCAAAACTAGGAAATTTTTAGCAAAAATACACAAATAATTGATTTTTTCGAAAAATTCCCATTACCTCCACCCCCGAACAAGAGGCTAACTACGGGCCTGCAAACTATACAAATAACCAATTGATGTTGCATGAGAAAAGGAAATAAACAAACTAATTTTTATGTATAAATCAAAAGTGTGCATTTTTCTATTAAACTGCATAAAACAACAAAAAAATGCAAACAAAAAATGAAAGTAAATGTTGTAAAAAGAAATATTGTTTTTGGCCAAATATATAGGTATAGGAGAATAAATTTGTGGAACACTGGAAGTGGTGCCAAATCTATCGATAATCAAAAAAAGAAGCAATTTTTGGCAAATTTGACACACTGTCGAAATGTAATAGCAACTCTCTATAGCGTTCAAGTGAATATGGCAAAAAGAGGTTTTCGATGCTTTTTTTCACAATAATTCAAATTTTTGGAAAATTTGAAAAAAACGGGGGTAAGATAAACAATGCTAGAACTTTTTTGGTCATACAAATCTCATCGGTCATGAGCCGAACTGCTCGTCGGGGTTGTCGTGGTCGATGCGCTTGAACTCGTAATGGCCTCGACCGTCCATATGCAGTGAGAAGTCGTGGTGCCTAAAATAAAGGTTTAAAAATTGTCCAAATTTTATTTTATTTTTTGTCAAAAAATTTGATATGAAAATTGTTTTCTAAACAATTGTCGATTTAATTTCAGTTTTTTTGTTTGTTATTGTTTGTTTTTTCCCGGAGCTCAGAATTTTCGACAGTGGAAAACTCGATAATAGTGGAAAAAAATTTTTGAAAATTAAAGTCTATTGATTTTCTAAATTGTATTTTCTTTCAAATTTTTCAAATATTTTTATTTTGTTTTTATAAAAATGATGAAAAAAAGTCCAAAAATATGGGTTTTAAGACTTATTAGGCAATTTCACTGTCGAAATTTCCGCTTGCTGTGGAAATTTCCGGGAGCCCTTCCCCCCCCCCCATATGTGAGTTTACTTCCAAAGTGATTTGCGATGGGACACCGTGAACAGTGTGATGCCCAGGTCGTGGCAACGCCGGTAGATGGCGTCTTCAACATCGGCGGACACGGCCGAAGTGCACTCGTCGAGGATGGCAAACTGGGGACAGTGGTAGAACAGGCGGGCCATCTAAATCGGCAAAAAACACTAAAAAAACACAAAAAATGCAAAAAACTAGCTTAAGCTTTCCGAAAATAAAACATTTAAAAATTTTCCGAAAATCCTAAGTTTCCTTAGTTTAGTTTTCTAATAAAACACAAATCGGCTAACCGCAATGCGCTGCTTCTCGCCCCCGCTCAGCACGTCCATCCAGTCCTGCTGACTCTCCCAGCCGCCCTCCCGCTCCAAAATGTAGCGCAACTGCACATGTTCGAGCAGCTCTTCCAGGTCAAAGTCGGTGAAGCCACGACGCCGCATGTCCGCTGGCCTGTCCGGGTAGATAACCTGCAAAAAACAGCAGAAAAATTTTCAAAAAAAAACAAAAAATTTGAAAAAAGTTTGCCTGATCTCGCAAAGTGCCAATGGCCATATAGGGTCGCTAAAATAAACAATAAAAAAATAAAAATAACAAATATTTTCGGTAACCTGAGGCACGTAGAACAGCTTGCCCTTGGCCGGCTTGACCATTGTGCCACCCCAAAGAGGCCAAAGTTCACCAAGCTTTAAGCAGAATTTGTTTTGTTAAAATAAATTTTTTGCCACTTTGACTGTTACAGGGTTGCCGCGGGTAACCCAAAACCCGATACCCAAAACCCGGATTTTTTCTTTAACCCAAAACCCGAAGAATTTTCGGCCAACCCGACCCGAACTTTTTGCCAACCCGCGGCTACCCTGGTCTGTTACGGAGGGGGGGGGGAGGGCAAAGATTTTGACATTTTTTTGGGTTTTTAAAGCCAAAAAGAGCATTTTGAGCAAGAAAAAAAAGTCACCATTTTTGCCCCCCCCGCGGTAACAGACAAATACCAAGTTTTTAAATTGCAACACAAAACACAACATTTAACATTTTCAATTTTATCGAATATAATTCTGTTCAAATAGTATTTATTAGCTAGGATGCCGATTTTTGATGATATTTTTTGAAAAAAAAATTGGTCCAATTTGTCACAATTGATTATAAAGAAAATTATGAACGAAATTATGGCCAAACCCTACAATTAGACCATTTTTGAAGCTCATTTTTTGCCAATTTTATTTGTCATTTCACATTTTGATCATTTGTGGCCAAACTATTTTTTCATTGATAAGATTGGCCAATCAGCTGGATATGAAATCAAATAAAATTTGTTTCTGATTGCAATTTTTGCAACTATTTAAAGTTATATATAGGGTTGTGCCCCGGCCCCGTCCCCCGGGGATTCCCCCGGGGAAGGCGATTTTTGGCCAAATTTTCCCTCCCCCGCCAAAAAACCGGGGACGGGGGCGGGGAACGAATGGCGGGGAATCGAATTCCCCGTCCCCGCGGCCCTTCTGACTCACCATCCCCCCCACCCGCCCCCGAAAACGGGGACGGGGCACAACCCTACTTAAAAATAGTATACAAACGGAGATTTTTCCAAAAATGTAACTTTTTTTTAAAATAATTTTAATAAAATACCCCTTTGACAGCAAACGAAGCACACGTGGTGGCGCATACTTCAGCATATGCCGATGACTTATTGTTGCTTTAATGCCACTTTCGCTTCTGATGTTCCAGCTAAAACCGAAAAAAAACATAATTTTAATAAATTTTCCAAAGTGGGATCAAATAGACAGAAAATAATCTAATGGGACTAATTTTTGCAGGAATCGCTTTCGCTTCGAATCGAAACACGCTTTTTGCCAAAACTCTCTTTCACTACCATTTTTCGGTGGGCCAACGAAAAAATCGAGTTTTTAGGAGTGATATGCCAAAGAAAAATCGATTTTTAACAATTATTTTTTGGTATGTATGGGGTTGAATTTTCATAGTTTCGTGGTGCTGACAGGCGTCGAGAAGAAAAAAACCTATAAGAAAAAAAACTATAAGCTAATAAGGGGGAATCATTAAAATTTTTATTTTTTGCATTTCGGAGGTTCACTCCGTTCTTGTTACTATATTTTTACGCAACTTTTTCGCTATTAACCTCAATTTAATCCCTAATAATAAGCTTAAATCTATCCAATAACGGCCTCCATTCTCCATTAGCATTTTTCACCAACGTGTATTTTTGGCAATGAAAGTTGAGCGCATTGTTCCACGAGTAATTAATTTCGCGTTGTCTGTCCGCCTTTTTGTCCTCCTTGTTTTTTACCTCGTTATGGCTTTTGACCTGAAACATTTCTAAAGTTAAAAATTGGACAATAGGACAAAAAGATGGGATTTTCAAGGAAAAATTTGTAAAAAATTCCATTTTTACAATGTTTGTGTGTAAAGACCGATTCTAGTTTAAAAAAAAACTCGTTTTTTTTCATATACATTTCAATATAGAAAAATATTTTAAAAATTATATCCCTAATTAGGCCATGAACTAATTCAAAAAACCTTCACGTAGCCACAAAGTTGAGACTGCACAATCATCCATTCAAGATAGCGTCTCTGCCATGGCTCAAGTTTGTCAGTTTCATTGTCATAAGCTTGCTTAAAAAAGATTTTGCAAAAAATTGTTCAGAATTCAATTTTGGGTGATTTTTTATTGAAGAAATACAACAGCTTTTCAATAATTTAAGAATTTTTTAATCCAATTTAAAAATTTGCATAATTTAATGCTAACCTTCACCGCTTCTACCCAAGGTTGTTCCAGATATCGTTCAACCATTTCACGGCTCAATGTTTTTTGAATTTGCTAAAAAATTGTTTTTAAATTTTCTAAATATTTTAAGTATCAACATAGAGATCTTCATCAAAAAGTAGTGGGTGACATTCGGGCCAGTCGGTGAACATCTTCAGGACGAGCGCAGCTACCTGATAATTGTCGAAAAATTACTTTTCACTCAATTTTTTAATTTTTTATTATTTTTATAGGCTTTAATTTCTAAAAAATGCAAAAATTACAGCATAAAGGAGGTCGTATTCCTCAGAGAGCAAAGAGAACACAGTGTTATCGAATGTCCTCTTTGGCACGTTCTGATCGCCTTTTTTGGCCTTTTTCAAATCTAAACCATTTTCAATCAAAAAATCAATAAATTAACTTTATTACCTTCTTCCAACAAATCCAAATGTTCCCATACGCTGGCGCCATATTCCAGGATCAGCTTCACCGTTCCTTCGTACATTTCATCCGCTAAAAATATTTAAAATTTTCTCAATTTCTTTGTCAGAAGCAGGCCCGTAACTAATGGGGAAGGGGATGAATTCACACACAAAATGCCAAAATTGAAAATTTACATAAATTTTATAGGAAAATGCACGTTTTTTTCGCTTCAATTTAGATAAATAAAATTTTAAAAAATGGTCACAAAATTGCGTTTTTTTTTTGTTGTTATAATAAGAGAAATAAAATACTCCTAAAATTGAGCTTTTTTGACAACATGCACTCCTAAAAATGTTTTTTTCGGATCCAACCAAAATACACCCCTAACAATAAGAATTCTCCCACTGAAATTTTATTCTGGTCAGAAGTATGTTGTGTTGAGTCTTTTGAGCAAAAAATTGTATGATTTTTATAAATTTTGCTAATAAGTTACGTGTTGCGCTTTGCAATGGCGGCCATTTTCTGTTTTCTGTTATGTTCGCCAGCAGGACATTGTTCTCCGGATCCTCATCAGGGACATTGGGCAGACTGTAAAATGAAAAATTACAAAAAGACAGACATGTGAAAAGTCGAGTTGCAAGTTGAAACAAAACTTGTTGGGTTTTCCGATGTTTAGTTTTGTATTTTTCAAATTTTCACTGGATATTGTTGTTTTTTGAATTTGCCGAAGCCTTGATTTTTTTTATGAGAATAAGCTCACGTAATGTAGTATCCCTTAGGAGTGTCCGGCGTTTTGTTCTGCATCACCCATCTGATCGAAGGTCCCAAAGGTTGTGTAGTAGACAGATACCTTCAATATATATCATAATCCATCCTTTTAATAAGCCTGAAAAATCCTCTTCAGTCTAGTTTTTGTGTAGGAACAAAATCGACTTTTAGACAAAAAATAATTGAATAAAACTCGACCCCTTTCTGCCTTCTTGATTCTTGATATATTTATCAATTTTTTAAGATTGAAATTATTTGTTTACTTTGTTTTTAATTTACAATCAAATTCCAGCAAAATCGAATTTTTTATAATTGTCTTTAGGTAAAATTTAAAAAACTTTGGGCAAAAGCTTAAATATGAAAATAAATGCGATTTCAGACTTTTATTGTTTTGTAGTTATTTTTTGTCCTCTTCCACCTAAAATCATAGGTGCTTGTGTAGTTTTTAACCGCTTTTTTTGTTTTTCATTTTTTCAACTCTAAATAATTTTTTAATGGGTTCTTAAGTTATTTTAATGTTAAATAATTCGAAAACAACTGAAAAACAAAGGGTCCCCATTTGTTTTTTTTAAAACAACCAAACAAGTACTAAATCATACCTTGTTTGTGCAATTCTGAATGTTGGCATAAAAATGGAAAGTTGTTGTCCATTACCGCCGGTGTTTGATCCTGGTATGGCAATGCGCTTTCTGTTGAAGTTGTTTAAGCGGCACAGCGAAGATGAAGAAGGAAGGCAACATCTCAGCGTCATTTTCCGTTAAAACGGTAAAAATTTAGCTTAAAAATTATTTGTATATCATATAATGAATAGTTGTTAAATAGGATTTCTGCCGCCCAGAGTTTGGGGAGTACTAAAACACATTTACTACATATTAATTAATACATCCCATTATTTTCAACGAACGTTTATTAAATTTTTACCATTTTTTAAACATTTTTACAAAACTTTGTTTTTTTAATAAAAGTTTTGGCCTGTTTACGCATATTTTTTAAACTAATGTTTAATTCTTAGAATTTTTACTTTGAAATTTTTAAGTGGATATCTTTTTTGTGTGCAAACAATCGCTTCAATAAAAGGAACTTATTAGTTATTAGATAATTACCTAGATCTATTACACAAATCCCTTCGCCAAAGACACTAGGCTTAACCTTGATAACAGCTCAAGTTTTTCAATGAACATGGAACATATAAATAAGGTTTAGGTTTCAAACCTAAACATTTCATGTACATCCATCCAACAAAACGGGAGGGGGGGGGGGGAATTTATTCAAAACGGACAAATATATATATATTTTATGCGATTGCATAATACGCCAGCGGAAAGAAGGATATAACATGTGATATCAAAGGAAATGCACCTATCAAACAGAGGTTTCCTTCAGTGCTTCAGGCCCGCAACTACTACTTTTATTGGCTACGCCTCTACAGTTCGAAAATTTCATAACAATGTTCAAAATCAAAACAATGATTTTTAATTTTCAAACATAGCCACCACACCATTAGGCTACACTCAACAAACCAAAATTATTTACAAGTTTGTAGAACTTAAAAAGAAAATATATCGCCTTAATTTTTTGGGTACGTCTTCCCAGCTTCCCACAGTTGATATTCCTACTAGTTACGGTCCTGTTCTTATATAACTAGACAAATTTGAGAAAAGGGAAACAACATGTATAAGCGATGGATAGAATAATTGAAAAATAAATCACTCCAATAAATAAGACACATAACAACTTTACATCGCCTGACAATCACGGCCACCACTTCTTCGGGTTGCGCTGTTCCTCCTCCCGGTTGGAATTTTCCACTTTGCGCACCTTTGCTGCCAACTTCTCCTTGAGAGTCTGGCTCCAACCTTCCTTTTCGTCGCCCGCTAAAATTTGTTTATACTTTTCAAAAGATTTAAAAGGGCATTAGTACATAAAAGAAGGACCACATGGGTTTTTAAATTTTTCGTTTAAATTTAATAATTTTTCATTCAAAATTTTCTTCTGTCCATGTTTTTTTGAGAAATGAATCATTTAGTGACTTAATTATACAGCGTATTGAAAAAAAACCTCGACGAAAAATTAGCTTCAAATCAACAAATAATAAAATAAAGATCAGGTTTGTAAATTTAAGTTTTTGTATGTACCAATAAAAACACCTTTCCCAGCATTCTCAAGATGGCACTTCATACGCAACTCCTTCTTGAATTCACTGTTGTCCGGATTGATAAGCCCTTTCTGGCCGCTCAGAATCAAGTGCAACGTGTTCGACTCATGGACGTTGGTCATCGATGAAGAAGACGCTCCCCCATTTGTGGTTTTCCCAGAAACGCCGGCGGGTGGAACCTATACATTGAGAAAATGAAAAGCATCAAGAATTTAGGTAACATGACATCTATTTAAGAACCTGAATTCTATTTTTGGTTTCGAATTCGAAGCCATATATGTTATTAATAGTGTCTTTTAATTCCATACCTTCGATGTTTGCTTCTGCTTCATCTTCGCGTCTCCAACCTTTGACATTTTCTGCTCAATCTTCTGCTTCGGTTCCGATGAAGCAGGCCCTCCATTTGTGGTTTTCTCGGAAACACTGACCGGTGGAACCTGTTATAAAAAATGAAGATAGGCAACGTTAACATATCTTGTTTACAATACAACCACTGAGTAGGAACCTGAACTGTTTTTTTCGAAGCCATAAGGTACTTTCCCGTTATATCAAAAAAACATATTGCAAGCAAACATATTGGTTGCTTGCTGTTAAATCTATGATTAGGTGTTTCAGAAGCAGATTTTATATAAGATTCGTGATCAGAATCAGAACCCTCGAAAACTTTATGGTAATTGTATAATTTGGAAAGTTGTATAATTTCCATACCTTCGACGTTTGCTCCGTCTTCTGCTTCATCGTCGCGTCTCCAACCTTTGACATTTTGTGTTCAATATTTTCAAACTTTTGCTTCGGTTTTCCGTTTTCAATGAGCAGTCCCTTCAATTTGAGTCCCAGCAATCCGTTGTTCAGCACTTTTCCGCCATCTCCTGACTCGCTAGATGTACTCTGACAAAGTTTAGAATGATTATTGATTATATATAAACAAAATCGCTGTCAAAACTTCGGACCAACCTGAACCTGTTGTTGCTGATACTTCTCCAACACCTTTTTCACCTCAATAATCTGAGCAAGTCCTTCGGCTTCCAATATCGGCGAGAAACGGTTTGGGTCCAACGTTGAAAGTTGTTTCTCCTCTTCTTTAGCGTTTATATTCATATTCATAATCAATAATATCAAGTAAATAATAGATAGAGTATATGTTTTGCCTAAACTTTTCGTGTATGTATGTATTAATAATAAGTTTGGTGTTTTTCAAAAATTCAGTTTTTTACAAACTAAAGATAGATATGAATCAGAATTTCAGAGATTAAGATATCGTTGTATTGGATCAACGCCCAAAATTACATATATGAGTAAGGCTAAGGCCACGCTATTTGTAACACCTCCTTCTTTCTTTTCATCAGAAAAGATACATTTTCACCCCCCCCCTCAACGAATTTACTCAATTTTGAGTAAAAATTCCGCAAATAATTTTTAAAAAATCAAAAATCGGTACGATAGAATTTATTAATTAATGAATTTCTTATTTACGCTTTCATTTTCCGCCATCAAAAATCCTCAAAAATTCCTTATCCTTACTTACATTCTTTATTTAGAATTTGGGAGGGTGAAGGGATCATAACTTAAAAGTATCAATAAAAAGCACACACAAAAATCACGAACGTTCATGAAATGAACTTAATACAGACCTAAAATTAAAAATTCAGTTTTTGTTAGTCAGTTTTAAGCATTTTACAATACTTCCCTGAGAACTTTTCCCATTTGCACTTATTTCTTGCATTTTTCATTCCATGTTTTACTGCGAAAGTCTAGCCAGCCTCCTATTCCCTCCCGTGTATAGCTATGGTTATGGTGATGATTTGTACAAATTTGTATATATATACTATACTTCAGCCCTGCCATCGGTGTCCTTTTTTTTGTATGACCGCTCTCTCATTTTCCTTTCACTTTTTTCCTTTTTTCCCCTCGAAATGGAAACAGGGGGAGGGAGAATTATTTTGACGAGCACCTGTCACGTTGACTCGCATGCTGTCCCTCGCCTGCCACTCACGCACTCTCTCTCACTATAGAAAAAAAGAAAAAGGACTGTCCTTTAAAAAAAGGACATATGGCAAACTATATATACTTATAGATTAGTTATGTATGTATGATGGGACTCGGTATTCGGTATTATGTTAATTCGGATCCGAGCTCCGCTCCGACCCCTCAAATTTCTCGGCTTCAGCTCTTCCCTACCTACCCTCCTCCGATTGTCCCCCGTAAAAATTCAAAAAGTTTCCGGCTTCGATCAGGGCCGCCAAAACTTTTTGGAACCGGAAAAGGAATGCGGATTGGGAGGGATTGCGATTTTCGTGACATTTTTGCCGGACTTCTTTAATATGATTTTATACTTTTTCTTGACTCTTGAAAAAGTGATGGCGGCGGTCTCAGCAGAACTGATGAGTTCCTTAAAAATTCTTTTTTTTCTCAAAAATTTGACTATGGATTGTGAAGTTCAGGCATTTTACAGACACCCAAGCTATGGACCACCAATCGTTTTGTTTATTATGATTATGAGGAGACACAATGAGCAAATACATACAATACATATCAACACAATTATGATGCACAATAGTGAATGATATGATACAATCGAATAGAACGCACCGAACCCAACGAAGCGGGGAATACAACAATACATAGAGGGAAAATGAGGCGAGAGAGAGAGGGGGGAACACAATACAGAACAATGCACATCACATGAGCACAATGGGAGAACACACGCATACAATGTGGAAGGGGTTACAGCAACAACAACAATCGGTGGGAAGGCCATTGATCATCGACACACGCGCTCGCCATCCGTCCGTCCACGTCCGCCGGTGCTCCTTGTTCTTCGCTCGTCGTGTCCATCACTTGCCGCCGAAGTAGACGCTCTGTTGACCACCAGCAGGAGTCGCGCCGCCGCCTCCGCCCATGTAGACCGAGCCCGTTGTTCCTCCGCCTCCGGCAACCGGTCGCGCTGCTGCTGCTCCTCCGCCGCCGCCGCCAGGAGTAGGGCCGCCCATGTAGTACGATGTGACGCCGCCCGGTGGAAGTGGAACTGTGGAAAATGAAAAGGTAAACTCAGTTATGAGTATCCAGAAATCGAAGCATTACCTGCCGCTGCTGGAGCCGGGACGCTTCCCATCATCGCCGTTTGAGTTCCCGCTGCCGGAGCATTGCCATGCATTGCCGTCTGAGTCCCTGCTGCTGGAGCACCTCCGCCCATTGCCGTCATGGTTCCGCCGCCGCCGCCGATGCACGTTGCTGTTCCTGCTGGAGCGACGAGAGCAGTTCGAGTTCCGCCCGGGCCGCCGATGCACGTTGCCGTTCCTCCTGCCGGTGCGCCGCCGAACATCGCCGTCTGAGTCCCTGCTGCTGGAGTGCCTCCCATGGCCGTCTGGGTTCCTGCTGCCGGTGCGTTGCCGAACATCGCCGTTTGAGTTCCTGCCGCTGGAGCACCTCCGCCCATTGCCGTCATTGTGCCGCCGCCGATGCACGTCGTTGTTCCAGCAGGAGCACCTCCGCCCATTGCAGTCTGTGTTCCTCCGCCGAAGGCGCCACCAGCAGGTTGAGGCATTGCACCTGTGATTGATTAGGTAAGCATTATTAGTTGTACTTACAACAAAAAACCAAAGGCGACATACCGTGAGCTCCCGCTCCACCGGCGCCCATGTAGTGCGATTGCTGTGCAGGTCCAGGAGTGCCGCCTCCGCCAGGTCCCATGTAGACAGACGTTGCTCCACCGCCGGTGCCGGGCCTTTGCTGCGTGACCGTTGGCCTTGCTCCGCCGCCTCCTGCGCCCATGTAGACCGATTGCTGTGCAGGTGCTCCGCCTCCAGGTGGGCCACCGCCGAAGTAGGTTGACTGTTGAGACATCGTTGTCGAGCAGGGAGTCGTCGGTTGATCCGCGCTGTTGGTCGTTGTCGTTGGCCGGTTGTTGGTAGAAGGATGCTTGCTGGTTGAGGTTGTTGGAGGAAGTGAGAATGGTGCCAAAACGCGGATTTACCTGCGCTTTTATAGGCGAAAATGGCTGCAAATTTAATGTGGAAACGTTAATTTGACAAAAGATAAGAAGAAAAGTGCGAGTTATAATTATAATGTCCATCCAAACTCCAAACAACAAATGGGGTTTTTGTTGGAACGGAAAGCGCGGAATCAATCAATGCTTAATTTCTAATAAAATACGAAAACAAACATTTAAATTTTTTTTGACATGCGTCACTTTTTTTTAATAAACAGTTAATAAAATAAACAAATATTTTTTACTTAAATTTTTAAAAATATTTTTGCCAATTTTTCTTTTAATTTTTAAAGAAAATTTATCATTTTAAACTTTAACAAAAAATTTATAAAAAACTATTCATGAAAAAGTTTAATTTTTAATTTTTTAAAGATTTTTAAATGTATTATTTGGTTGAAAGCTTCAAAATATCAAGAAAATGTTAAAATAAACTATAAAAATATCAAATAAAAGTGAAAAATAAAATCTATAAATTTTTGAATATATTGACCAAGAGAAAGCAAGTGCCGTTGCGCAGAACACTTCTTTATTGAATCCAGGGGGTGGCACAATAGTCGTTCGAGCGAGGGCG
>JAQIYK010000761.1:0-12235 GCA_034700465.1 Rotylenchus robustus | reverse complement strand
CCGTTCCGCATTCCGTATTCCGCTTCCGTAATTTTTTGTTTCAATTCCGCCTTCCGTATTCCGCTTCCGTATTTTTTTCCTTCCAATTCCGTGCAGCCCTGATACGGGCACTATATATAACATTATAAGTATTACTGTATATTCCGAATACTAATAATAGAATATACCCAAAATGTTAGTACGAAAACGATCAAATAGACGGCCAATGTGAGCAGCGGAAAAATGTTGTTGAAATAGTCCATTTCGATGACGGCCTCCGTCGCGGCCCAACTTGCGTTCACATCGTTTGTCCAAACCAAAAATTCGTCCACAAAAATAACGCCCAAAAAGGGGGTACAGTACAGAGCGGTAATCGCGACGAAACTGGCACCCACAAAAAGGGACAGAAACTGAGCAAAAAAGAAAAAATAACAAATTTAGAGAGTTAATAAATATTATTATTTAATTATTGGCAAAGTAAAATTCGAAACAAATCATTAACATGCAATTGAACAAATAATAATTACCGTATTCCTCACATTTCTCCCCCGGGAGAAATTATTTATTTACTCTGAAGGTAGAAGAAATTAGGGATATTTTTAAACATCTTTTCGGTAAAAAACAGTAACGCGCCAATTGGTTATTCGACATTTGGGGGACCGACAATTGGGAACCAAAATAGCCATAAAATCAAAAAATATCAAAAAATTTAAACATTAAGTTTCTGACATTTTTTTCTTCCATTTTTTAAATTTTTTGTAAATTGATGGTTAATTTTTTAGAACATTTTCATCCACAAATCTCGGGTCGGTCCCCAATTATTTTGTCCCAATTATTGGGTGCCGAAAAACCATCTAATTTTGTAATTACATTTAAAAAAATAAAACATCGTTTGAAAAATTGAGCAATTTTTTTTTGGAAAACAGAGGGATGTCGCAAAATTAAAAAAAGAATTAAAGATTTTTTTAATTTAAATGAATTTGGGGACCCTGCCATGGATTTAAAGTCCAAACTCCCTCAAGGGTGAGGTGGGGGGAATTAAGGGAGGGGAGATATCGGGGGGAGGGATACGGTATTTATTGAAACAAAACAATTAATTTCAAAAAACGTACCTCACAATTAGATTGACCCCCTTTTTTAATTTTATTTTGTTAATTAGTTAATTAGCCAATTATTGATATTAACCCACCCAGTTCAGGCATCGTTCCCATTTGGGCTCGTTGTCGCCATAATCGTCCAAAATGTAAATTCTGATCAAAATGCTCAATCGATTCACGGCCAGCATCAAGTTGAGCAGAAATATCGCATTGTAGGTGGACTGTACCAGGGCACCGATAACCTAAAAGTATTTTTAATTGATTTTCAAAAAATTAATTTTTGAAATTATTATTTTTAACCTTTTCCAACCACGCCAAATTGGCAAAAATATCAAAAAAATAGAGGAAAAATGGCAACATTCCGCTGATAAACTGCTGGAACATGTCGCAAACAGCGATGAAAAGCATAACGCGGAAGCAGGTGGACTCGAACTCGGGATGGACCAAAAATTGCTAAAAAAATAAAAAATAAAATTTAGAATTTATTTGTTTATAAATGTTCGACTTACTCGAATTGTCAAAATTTGCAAAAGGAAAAAGATGGTAGCAAGCACAAATCGCGGCAAAACAAAGGGGTTGAAGTCAACCATTCTTCGAAAAAAATTATTATTTTAATTCTTAACATGCAATGGTTTTCATTTTTAATAAGCAATTCAGTTCCTATATATATCAAATTTTTTTGTTAACAGATATATACCTATGTGTGGTCCCAATGTCTTTTTCCAATTGTTTTTATCGGGCCTATCCGGGCCGGCCCGCAACTTTTTCGGCCCGGCCCGGCCCGCTCGATCACCGGCCGGCCCGGCCCAGGCCGGGACGGTGTTGGGCCTGCCCCCAGGGATGTGCACGAAGATTTTTTAAGAAAAAAACGAAAAGAACGAAAAAAGTATAAACCACCCAACAAGTATATTAGAATATATTATATTCTATATGCTTCCAATGAGAATAAAACATTTGTAAAATTTTTTCAAAGGAAATGATGGATTGACAAAAAATTAGACCAAAGACCAAACCACCCACCAGCAGCAGGTGAAGGTAATATTTGTCGGTACTAAAAAGCACAGTCTAAAAATGTAATTTACGATTTTTGTTCCGCTTTTCTGATTAAAATGGGGCAACTGTTTATTGCTGTTTGTTGCCCCACCAATGGAAGTAAGTTATTATTATGGGCAGCATTTAATGCCGGGAAAAGGTGGAAAAAGGCAGCTGAAAATTGAGGAAACAAAGCGAATGATTTAATAGAATTAATAAATAATATCAGTGGGTGGGTATTCTGCGAATGGCACCCAAAAGGAATATTTCCGGGGGTGGGGGGCGATGGGCAGAAAATTGCGAAAGTGTCGAATTGAATGGATGGAGGGGGAGGGAAGAGGTGGAGGTGTGGAGTTATTGTATTGACAGGGTTTTAGTGTTCAGTGTACTCTGATGCAGAATGACAAGGGCACACCTACCGTACACATACATGCAGGCCCGTAGCTAGGGGGATGGGGAGAATTCCCTCCTTCGAAATGTCAAACATAATTTTTTTATAGGATCTCCCCTTATGTTTTTCAAAATTCGCTAGCCTATCGGCGCCGCAAAACTATAAAAATTTAGCTCTCAAACTAAAACACACCTCTACAAACCGAATTTTCGGTACGAATAAAAAAGGTAAAATTTTTTCGATTACACCGCACCAAAATGTTAGGCTAGCTACGGACATGTACTTTGTGCTGAGTGCACCCACTTTCCAGCAAAGGTCCGGTCCAAATCAGTTTTTCTTTCAACTGTTGGCCAAGATCCAAGTCGATTTGGAATTAACATGCTCAGCAGATCGACAATTATTGCTAGTAAAAACAGCATGTACACTATCGTTGGGTCCAAAGTACAGAATTCGGGGCGGCCTTCGGAATTCGGGCTTATGATAGACAAACAACCGTATCACAAAGCCAACGGCCCTTTCGGCAAATATGGGAGACTTTTATTTTTCAATAAAATGAAAAAGGCATTAAAAAGGCCATGATGATGGGCAGCTTATACTAAATATAAAAAATATAAAAAAATATGTATATAAACTCAACTAGTCCAGCCCCCAGTAGGGGGCTTGCAGATAGCTGCAAACCGTAATTTGATTAATTATCATTTATATCACACCATCATATGTACAAATTACAAAGTGTAATAATATTGCACAACTTTTTTTAAATGTCGTTCTGTTTTTTTATCCATTTTATAATAATCGGAAAATAGTTTTTTTTCCAGAAAAATACAATAATAAAAATTCCACGATTATTCATTTATTTGATTATTTCTAAGTTCCGCTTCCTCTCCTTTTCTTAATGATTTTCGGCTATTTTAATATCCAATAGAATCAAATCGGCTTTCGAATATAACGTTTGCAGTTTTTCATCTTCATTCGATTTTCATCGCTATTTTAAGTTAAAAAATGTTTACTTTCTGATTTTTACCCAATTTTGAATTATTATTTTTAATTTATTAAATATCAAAAATATTTAGACATTTTTTTTGGTGTTCTGAACAATATTCGATGAATCGCAAGGTGGGCAAGGAACAGTTGCATTTGGTGGTGGCGAACACTCCTTCAAACTCACCAAATCCCTCGGCTGGTCAGTCCCTTCGACCTAACAAAACATTTTTATTGTTTTATTAAACGTAAATAATAAATAACAATAATAATAATAATTCCATCGATCACAGCACCAATAATTGGGTTTGATGCGCATTATTCGTAAACATTATTTAACGACGAGATAAGAAATGAAAATGGAAATAAAAAATGAAAATAATAAATGTGTTTTTTTGTTTTTGTAATAAAATTAAAAAATAAACGACGATTATAATCAAATCATCGCTAAAATCACCAATTAATTATTAAAAAAATTCTGTGCAATAATCAAGTTTTTTTAAATGAGTATAATAAAAATATCTCTGACTTTGATTAAACAAAAACCATATTTATTATTTTCTTTAGTAATTTTGGGTGTATATATTATATTCACTATTTTTTTTGAATTTCTTTAGGAAGTATAACGAATTTTTCGAAAAATATATTATTATTTTTTATATACTTTCTTACATAATATTTTTTTAATTATTTAACTGATAATATTTCCGTTTTTATGTTTTATGTTTATTTTTGCACTATTTAAGAAACGTCCATTTTGCACTTTTTAAGAAACGACATGGCACCGTTCGCCGCTTGCATTCGGACGAGGCCCAACAAATTATTGTGGAAGCACTTAAAAAGGCCAAACTATTTAATTTATTATAATTTTTAAATTTAGGTTTTATTATTTTTGAGTTTATTTTGATCAAGACCAATGGAAAGGGTTAGACCCCATACCCCACCCTGAAAATATAAAATAGAAGTGAGTTGTTAAAAGTGAAAGTGTTGTCGTGTTAGTTCCGATGAGATTAATTCGACTCCGACTCCGTTCCCGGATTTTCAATTAACCCATTTTCTCCGCCATAAAACATAATTGAAAAATTATAATACATAAAAAATGCCAAAAGGAAAAATTTATTATTGGAATATGTAATTTATTTTTTAAAAATTCTTCTCCAAATTTAATTTTTCAACTGTTTCAATCAAAATATGTTATTATCATTATTATTTTGCAGGTCCCTTTTTCCCCGTTTTATCGCCAAAATGCCCAATTGTTGCGCAACAAGTGCTTCTGTCGCCCTTTTCGCCTCGCCAAACATTGGTCCGATAGGTCCAATTTGCCACCGAATTTCCCCCTTTGGTTGGCATTGTATTCGGTGGTTGGCACTTTGCTCGTCCCCCTTTTGCTCCCATTTTTGACCATTTGTGCACATTGAAGGCCTTTAAATTTGGTGGATGACTGACAACAATTGTTGTAATATTTGCATTATAAATATATCCAAATCCATTTTCATACAAAATACACCCTGCCTATTTCACCTAATTAGATCCTTAGGTGGGGGGGGGCTGTATTTGTAGCATCCTCTTTGGAGTAAAGAAGAGGGTTAAAAAGGGTAGATGGTCAACTCAACATTGGAATATTATCAATAAAAGCAAAAACAAATACATTGCAATTTACGACATAAATACCTATTCCTGTTATTCAATATTATTCTGAAACAGTAAAAATTAATTAAAAAAACACAAAAGATTTTTGGGAAATTTTCGGTGGGGGGGGGGTAAATTGGAAAGGGTCGATAAAGTCATTTGCTTGATTTTGTGCTCGGTTCACTCACATGTTCAATTTTTATAAAATTAATTTTGTGCAAAGTCAACTAAATTCGCTATTATCAATTTGCCATTTAATCAGAGATAAGATAAGAAGATGGGAAGAAAAGTGAAATTGCAAGGTCCAAGCACATTAGTATAGTAATTTCCGTCTTTTTTATTATTATTAAATCGACATAAAAAACAAATTTTACGATGCGTGTTTTGTTTGTATTATGAGTTGCCGCATAAATGCCAAAATCTCAAAGATTGCAGCAAAACAATTAAATTATTTAAAGCAACTTAATTTGAAAACAACCAAAAAATCCAAATAATTTAAAACATACATATCTCAAATTAATTAACCCATTTTTTGCAATTATTTATTAATTAATTAAAATTAATTAATTAATTAATCAAATTATTTCGAAACAATTGCTCAAAACAAACAAATCGAAACAATTGAAAATAAAAACCCAACACAATACACAATTTTATTTCTTTTTCCGATTGGATAAACAAACAAACAAACATTTATTTATTTATTTCTTTTTTCGCTTTCGATTAATCACTCCCAACCAAAACCTGTTCAGAGCACTTATTCCCCTTTCGAACAAACCAACCAAACCGTCAGTTGGCCAATTTGGGGCCAAAAAATTGAAAAAGTGAAAATTCAACGAAAGAAATTTGAGTGAAATTGTTATTAATTGGATTTCCTCCGTCCATTTTGAAGTCGACATTTGTCTTTTTTCTTTCCAATTTTCTGCTCCTTCACATCATTTTTGTGTTTCTTAAAATGTCTTTTCATTTTTTTATTTCAATGAGATTATAAGTGTTTAAAGCTTTAAAGTCTAAATTTAGAAGTTTTAATTTGAAAAAGGTCATATGAGCAATAATTTTTGAAAAATAATCAAAGGTATTACCTATTTCAAGAAGTTGATTAAAAATGGCAAATGTTCATTTTTTGGCTGAATAAGTGATTAATTTAATATTTTGTTCTAAATTTATCATTTTTAATGGTTATATTTTTGATGTAGTAAATAGTAGTCTGAAATGGTTGAATACATGAAGATATTCGCTTTTCTGCTGGTACTGTCCGCATTTTGTGTGCATTCAGTTTTAGGTAAAAATAAAAATAATTTATTTTAAAAATAATAATTAATTAAATTCGAAAATTAATTTTTGTTATTTTATTGTTTTAAGCCATCAAATGCTAT
This sequence comes from Rotylenchus robustus, assembly GCA_034700465.1. Lineage (NCBI taxonomy): Eukaryota > Metazoa > Nematoda > Chromadorea > Rhabditida > Hoplolaimidae > Rotylenchus > Rotylenchus robustus. The sequence continues at coordinate 5,750 of JAQIYK010000761.1, read as the reverse complement.
CACGGCACTTCCTTCGGAAAGGGCCAAATGCGCCAAAAGGACTATATGGAGACGGAATGCGGACAACGCTTCTCCCAATGTTTGAAGGTGGAGTGCGAGAGAGGTACCTATTACCTATATGTATATATCGGCCAGGGGGGGGCGAAACGTCGAAAAACTGAAACCAAAAAAACCCGCAAGTTGAATTGGCACCGGATCTGAATACGAAACCGAAAAAACCACCGAAAAACGAAAATCGAAACACAAAATCGAAATTTCGGTCCACTTTCAAAATTTATTCTGTTCCTGTTCCGTAGAACAGAACAGTAACAGATTACGGTGGAACAGGAAAAACGCTGGTTTTTGAATATAAATACAATATTAATATATTTAACAGTAATATTTAAAAACAGACAAATAGAAAAGAAAGCATTTGCAAAATATTTCCTTTATTTCTCCCCTTTCACGGGATTAGGTCTACAGCAGGTGGCAGATGCCAAAAACCCAAAAATCTTGCGAAAACCCCTTAATTTTTTCGGGATTCCCAATATCTCATATTTTCCAATAAATCCCAAATTTTTTGAAAACTTTCCCACTTTTTGATTTTTCCTCTTTCAATTTTCCTCACATTTCCCTCCCCTTTTCACTGAAGGAATAAAGGAAAATTCTCTCCAGGAGAAATTAGATAATTATTTTATAAATTTGTTAATTATAAAAAATTAATTAAAAATGATTTATTTTATTTATTTACTTATTTATTCATTTTTCTTGAAAAGCAATTTTCCAAAAATATATATTTTTTGAACTTTGAATTGTTTAAACTTTTTGAACAGAAGGCCAAGAGACGGTGGTCAAATATTGTGGCGGAAAGTGTTCCCAGGCAAAGTGCAATCTGTTCGGGAAGCCGGCAAAAGTGAAGGAGTGCAACGAGTGCAGCGGAGATTTGTGCAACGGGACACTTCGCCAAAACACCCCCCTCCTTGGCGCAGTGTTCGCCAGCGGAGGTTTTCAAATTTAAATTTTATAACTAAAAATACAAAATTCAAATTTTATTTCAAAATATTTTTTAAATTTCTGTTTTTTCAGCTTTGGTCGTCATCTATGCACTCCGAAAATGCACACTTTCATCTTTGTGATGAATAAATACTTTATTTGGCTTTAAATTCGCATGAATTTGTTTTAAAATTGATGCCCATGATTTTGTTTAATGCCAATTTTTCGATAAAAATTTTAAGCAAAATTTTTAAAATAATAAACTTTATTGTTTGTTCTGGTGAATTATTGTTATTATTAACATTAACATTTGTTTGAAATATCGCAATAAATAGGTAAGCACAAAATATAAAAAAGCATTTATTGTGCAAAAATGAGAATTTTGTTCAGCAAAATAAAGCTGAAAAGAATGTGGTGATAAAAATATATTATTTATTAACAAATACTATTTTATTTTGCAGCCAAAAAGCAAAGAAAAATGGCAAAAACCCAAATAAATAAACGTAAGAAAAAAGGAAAAAACGGGTGAATGAATATTCTTTTGAAAGTTGTATTAATTTTGAGTTGGATTTGAGAATTCGAACAAAAAATGGAATTTATAATAGTTTAAAATCCTAATTAATTAATTAATTAATTGTTGAAAATACGTTTGATCTTTGATCATGCCTATAAATTTTATGGCCATTTATTTTTTCGGAAATTAAATTTGCATAAACTCTTGTTCTTTTTAGGCTTTGATATATTTAATATTTTTAAAATAAATTTGGCAATAAAGCGAATTTCCAAAGATCGTAAATTACATACAATTTCTAATATTTACGTGGCATTCCTTATTATAATTTAAAGAAAGGCTTTTTTGAACAATTTTTACCCATTTGTTGGAATTAGTCGATTTGTAACTTATATACGTATTGATCTATTGATTGATAATAATATTTGACAAATATTATACAATATATTCCTAACATTATACATATTTATTTAATAATGTTTATATTTATTGATATATATGAATATATCGATACAAATACTATGCATTATTTACGTAGGTAGTTAATATTAAATGTGCCATTTCCTTCATTTATCCCCCATAAATTATTTCAATATTATTTTTATTATTCAATGGGATATATTAAAAAGATTTTTCAATAAAATTAAATGTTTTTTTTGCAATAATTATTTTGTATTTTTTTGCAATTTTTTTTTATCAAAATGAAAAACATGAATAACCCAAAAATAAGAAAAATAAAATATCAAAAAAAGAAAAAAAAGAAAATACAACAATTATAATATTGTATTATGATATTGTACAATTAAAATAACGGTTTTCTCATCGTAAAATGAGATTTGGAGGGAGCATTATTTTGCGAAATAATTGAAACGAAAGCATTTGGTGAAGTGGGCGTGTCGCTCCGCTCGCTCGATCGATCCGACCATATTTAAATGCCTGTCGATTTGTCAATTTCGAACTATTAAATTGGCCAATGTTTTCGTTTCAATTATTTTGCAAAATAATGCTTTAAATTTCATTCTACGATGAGAAAACCGTTATTTTGTAAATTATAAACACGTTTTCTCTACCATTTATTTTATTTCTTCATTTGTTAGATTTGATTTGCTCCGTTTGATAGCTCCGTTTTTATTTAAATATTTAAAAAATGCGCTTTGTTTTGGCATTTTGTCTCGTCCATCTTTTGTTCATCACCACCACAATTTGTGCCGTCACTGAGCAGCAATGGGCGAAGATGCGAAATTGGCCGGAGAAATGCCCGCCGGAGCCGGGAAATAGGGCAAATAAGGCATTGGTGGCAAATTGCGGGGAATGGAAACGCAATTTCAGAGCAGCGGACGCATATTTGTGGTATGCACGGCAAAAAGTGTATGCAATAAACAGTCAAGGCGAGTATATTATATTGTTATATTGATTATACAAATAAATATGCATATTAGTGATTGAACAAGACGTTCAACAAAAAGTAAAACGACTACTCCTCCCATCTACTGCTCAAAAACTGTGCCAATTAGTTTATTAGCAGGCAAACTAAAATATTTTATATATTTTTTTGACTAATAAATATTTTATAAATTTGTTTTTATGATATTATTTTTAGAGTTGCTGAAAAGTGTTGCGGTCAAACCTGACTTCATGCGCAACTACAACCTGGATGCACTCAAGTCCCACTTTTTGGAGGTGTTCAACACTTGCACTGAATGCCGCGAACCGCCGCCCAACTTCCCGCGACCCTTTGAAAATGCGGAAAAGTGCGAAACGGTGCGCGAACTCGCTGATGCCTACGTTAAAAACGGACTGAGTCAATTGAATATGGCAATTGGCAACGAACTCGACAAACTGATTTTGGAACTGAACGTGGACCAATTCTGTGGACAATACCAGCCGAAGACATTGGAGACAGTGGTTGAGATGGTGAAAAGAAGAAAGAGCAAAGAAAAGGAACAAATAATCGACGGGATGGGGAACATCAACTTGATGTGATAAGTTCAGACAGAAGTGCAACTGTTGTTCATGGGCAGCCCATATCATCCCTGTTTCCGAAAAATAGCTAAACCCCCTTCAAGGAATGGATTTTCAAAATTTTCGATTTTACTTTGGTATACTACCTTTTTACCTCTTATTTTTTGCAAAATTTCCAAAAAAATTGATGATATATTTCAGTTTGGTATTATTTCTAATACACATCCTATCTTGTTGATTCTAATGAAATTATTATTTTTATTAATTTTAAAATATTTTTTAAAATTAATTTTTGGGATTATTATTGATTTATTTTTTAAACGAATAAATACACAATTTGGTTCAGATGACATGAATAAAACAACTCAAAAATAAATTTGCAAATATTGATATCTTGAAATTCGTAATTTCCTAATTTTCGCGTTAATTAATTAAAAAAAAACTCCAAAGTTCTCTAGATGCAATATTTGTCCTTCATTTTTTGGTTTACATCAATTTTCTTATTTTTGTTGCGAAATATTCTGTCAATTTTTACAACAATTTTTGTCGCGCAGGGCGCAGCACAATTATCAAATCAATCGATGCAATTCGTCGCCCGACGCGCCGAAGGGAAATATTAAATATATTTTCCATTTTTTCATTTGGTGCATTTGTCCCCCTTTTGCGCAGTCAACAAAAGTATTATCATCAAAAAAAGAGTCGCGCTCTATTATTTATTCTCCTCTTTTTTCTATTTTATATAAATTTGAACAAACCATCCGCTTTACAACAACACAACAACAACAACAACAACAATGGATGACCGACCAACCCTGTTTTATACCCTTAAAAATATATTAGTATTCCACAAAATTTACAAAAATAATACTTGAATATGTTTATGAAATTTTAATTTTTGTTAATTTTGTGTGTGGGTGTGGGTGTGTGTTTTTTTGTTTTATCAATTATTCTTTAAAAATAGAATTAAATCTATAGAGGAGTATAAACTTAATCCTTTGGTCAGTTTTGTTCTTTACGGTGCTAGGTCGTTGAAAAAAAGTGCCATTAAGACCGAACATGCCAAAACATGGGTTCAAAAACCGGTTTTTGGCCAAACCAATTGTCGGAACAGATTCTCTAGCCTGTTTTGTACTTATGGGCAAAAAATCAGAACCTTTGAATGTTCGGAACATGGCCAAAACATTCCGAACATCACAAGTCATGTAAAAATAGAGGGAAAATGTTTGGATCATGTTTTGGTCATGTTCCGAACATTCAAATGTTTTGATTTTTGGCCCATAAGTACAAAACAGGCTGGAGAATTTATTCCGACACTTGGTTTTGCCAAAAACCGGGTTTTTGAACCCATATTTTGGCATGTTCGATCTTAATGGCACTATTTTAACGCCCTTAATGGCACTTTTTTTTCAACGACCTAGCACCGTTCTTTACATTCAATTTTTCTTCATTTTCCGATGGTAAATACCGTATTTTGTTTACTGCCTTTCTTTCCAATTCAGAACAAATAATGCCTTACTATTCTCCTATTATTCCATTCCCTTTATTGGCTCTGCTTTTACCCCTAACAATAATATTATCATCCGCCGATTCTGACGTCAAAGTAATAAAATAAATATAATAATTACATTCCTACAACACTTTTATAACAGATCTACGCAAATCGCGAAAAACGAACTGCAAATTGTGTTGTGATCAAAGATCAAATCGAAGAGGTGAAAATCGATGGCAAAAGCAAGGAAGTGGTCAAGCTAGAGGTACAATTTCGTGTTTATTTTTTAATTATCTATTTTTGTTTAACATTAAAAAATAAAATTCATTAAAATTGTTTCAATCATGCGTAAAAATGTTTTAAGTTTGATAAAATAAAATCAAAAAATAATCCAATTTTCAGAAACTTTTGTTTCTCCCTATTTTAGGGTCCATGCTTCGCGGAATGCCGACAAAAGTACGCCCAGGGTTTAAGCAATGGTATATGGCAACGCATCAAAGGCATTTTTGGCGGTGGGTTGGACAGTGAGAAAAAGCGCGCGGAAGAGGCAAATTGTTTCCTGAAGTGCTTTTGCCAATAAAAATGGAAATATTTTGCACAATCTGATGAAAAGAAAATGATAAAAGAAACATCTAATGAAAGAGTTGAAAAAGGAGGACCAAATTGGAGTATTTTTGAAGTAAATTCTGCGGACACCAATCACTTTTACAAATGGATATCGGGTGTTAGGTCTACAACCATATCGGGTGTTAGGTCTACAACCATATCGGGTGTTAGGTCTACAACCATATCGGGTGTTAGGTCTACAACCATATC
>JAQIYK010000760.1:0-12247 GCA_034700465.1 Rotylenchus robustus | reverse complement strand
TCCTTTCGCACCGCGTCTCCCAAAGTCTCTCTGAATTTGGTTGTGTTCCAGTCCGTCGGATTTTCATTTTGCTTGTTTATGATGGTGCGCAGAAAGTTTGAAGTTAATTTTTGCTCTAGCATCTGGTACACCGATTGACCTTCGATGTCCACGCCGACATTTTCGAGTTCACGAGCTATTCGCTCTAGCTGGATGTGAAACTCTCTCACTTCCCGCAAATTGTTGCAGCTCTTTAGCCCCGCCAGTTCTGCGTGCAGTGATCTCACATAATCTCCCTTGTCCCCGTAGGTGCTCTTGAGCAGGTCCAGCGCAACTTTGTAGTTCTTGTCCTCTAGTTTTAGTCCCGCTATGACGTGTCGTGCTTCTCCATCTAGAAGATTACGGAGGATGTTCAGTTTCTCCGTTGGCGCTCCCTGCTTGCTGTCCACGGCGGACTTGAAAGACTCGTAGAAGTCAGCCCAATCGCGCCGGTTTCCGGAAAAGTTGCGCACAGGGATCGGTGGGAGCTGATAGCTCGAAGAAATTGCTGTGGATGGCGCTGGCGGTGTGTTGGTCCGATTCATGTCTGAGATGGCCTTCGCATGCTGGAACTGCTCTTCCCTGTCGTCCCTGTCTGCCTTCGATCTGTAAAGCTTGGCGTTGATGCTCATCTGCGTCTCCAGATCTCGTAGTCCGTCCAGCTTGTCATTAGCCACTTCCACTCGGTCCTCGATGTTCACCGACTTTTGGTAGGCCTCGAAACCTTTCTCGGCAGCTTCTCTGTCGTCCGCCGGTAGCTTTCTAAGCAAATCCGTCCATTCCGTCATGCCCCCCCGCACATCATCGAGATATGCCGCCAAGCTGTTGATTTCTTTGCCGATCCGGGTCGTCTGCGCTTCCAGCATTACGGCCTTCTCTAATGCGCTTAGACTGGGCTCCGGGTCGCGGTCCAGCTCCGTTGCTCCCTTTATCTTGTCAAGTGCACGAAGTGCACTTGAAACCTTAGTCTTTATTGGGGCTGCCATGGTGGAGGGTTAGGTCTGGTTCGGGGCTGCTCGGGCTGTGCTTGGACAGAGGGATGCGCGGATTGGGTCTTTGATTGCGCCTGATCACTTTGTTTTAGCGATTCGGAATGGAACGTGCGGGTATTGGGTGTATGCGAGGAGGAGTCCGATTTGAGTCTGTCTTGTTGCGCAAAATGTCGGTCGCAATATGTTGTCCACAAATGCCCTCTACCCCCTAAATTCCAGCACGGAAATGCCGGTTTTTAGGTGTTTCTTACAAATTCCAGCACGGAAATGCTGGTTTTTGTGTTTTTGTTTGGCGACTTGGTTCAAATCCCAGCACGGGAATGCTGGTTTTTGTTTGGCGATTTGATTCAAATCCCAGCACGGGAATGCTGGTTTTTGTTTGGCGATTTGATTTATTCAATTTTTGGCCTTTGACCCCCAAAAACCTTTTATCTTTTCGTCAAAAAGGTTTTTTGATGAAAATATCCACCTGTACCGTCGTCCGTAGATCGTGTGCTGGTTGGCAGTTGGCTGCGCGGCTGTTCAGTGGACTGGTTCGGTGCGGCTGGCCCGAGTTGATCAGAAGGTTGACGCTTGGCTGGGTCACGTTGATGGGTCACCACTTTGACGGAGTCTGGTTGTGCTTCCGCCGGGGTCTCGTTTGCCGAGTTGTGTGTGTTGGGCAATCCGCTCGCTGAAAATAAACAAAAATTATTTTTGTAACAAAAATAACCCAAGTTTAATTTCGTTGACCAGTCGGGGGGAAATTGGAAATTGAATAATAATATTTATTAGAATAATAAATTTGGACAAATGGTGGAAATTGGGGCAAAGTTGGAAAATTAATATATTTTGAATATTTTTTGGTTGGGTGGATGGGGGCCGATTGTTGGACAACAATTTTGGTGGAGTTGACAGGACTGAATTTTTGGGAGAATTGGGACAAGCAAATTCTTACTGATAAGAATTTGCCTAGAAAAAACAATTTTGGTGAACGAGAGAAATAGTGTGCAAATGGGGGAGAGTGGGAGACTGTTAGCACAATTTAGGAGAAAATAGTGCAGAAAGGGAAGAAAAAGAGCGATAAGACAACTTGTTTGTCGACTGGTAAGAGAAGTGTCAGTCATGGTAAGGGAGGGGAGGAAGGGGGAAAGTACAATTTGCTCGTTGTCTTTCTTTTTGGTGATTTGGGGCAAAGAGAAGGGAGGCGCTTATCAGTAAAATTGGGAAAAATTGGGGCATTTGTAGTTTGTATTTCATTCCCATCCCCAATCAAAAACATCCTTTTTTTGGTCGAAATCACTCGGTTTCGACATTCCGGGGGCCCGACACAGCTTTCATGTGTCATCCTCCAGATGGATCGTCCGCGTTACAAACGGCGAATCCAGTTCTGGCGTGTTCCTCTCCTCTTCTCCCGTGCTTCCAGTTAGCGTAGCCGCCGATGCTGTAGATGCTCTTTGGAAGTGCACGGTTCGTCGGCTCGGATTGATTTGGCGTACAGACCGAGGCGGCGGACTTTCCTGCTCCATTGCAATTGTCGTTTCTCTCATTGGTGCTGGGTTGATCGCCACTCGCTCGCGTGTGGATATGTTTGCAAGTTGAAGCAACTCCCGCCCGGTTTCTTGGTCTACCGCCGCTCTCGTTTTTAGACCGATCAGAGCACCCAGTGTCGCACGAATTGGTCCCAGGACGTAGGCGATCAGGAGCGGTATCACCACGTCACGACACAACAGAAAAGTCGCATATCCGCATGCAATTTTTATCCATACGAAAAGAAGCCAGTGGAGGTATTGCGCGACCATCTCCCACATTGCTCCCTTTACGCCTCCTGGCAGTGCTCCGAGCGCTCCGGCTCGATTTTTCTCATGCTCTGGATCCTTGGATTGCCAGACCTCGTACCTCTCCAACTCCTCGAGATGAGGGAACGACACCAAGTCCGTGTCGTTCTGAAGATGCCACGCGTGGAACATCAAGACGTTGAGGTCCAGGCCTACATTTTTTGAAGGGATCGACTCGTAGAGTTGATGCACACTCTGCTCCGGGACAAGTTGTGCGGTGGCCGTTTTTGTGTCGATCTGCACCCATGAGTTGTATTCCGGTCTCAGCGAGAGATAATGCATCTGGAACATACTGCAGCTGGATTCTGGCGAAGAGCTCGACAGAATCCGCAATTCGGGATCCAAGTAGATCGGTAGTCGGTGATCTTCGATATGCACCCATATCGGAATGTATTTGTGGCATGTGTTGCTGGCTCTGTATTCGACGTCTGCTAAGGGTACTTCTGCACACGGAAATACTTCAAACGTGGTCTCCGACACCCATCGTGCCATCAGCGCTGTCGTGTTGAGCATTCTGCGTGCCTGTAGCGTGGGGTTGGATGTTCTGAAGTTCCGCTGGCACTCTCGCACGAAGAGCTGTCTCAGAGCGCGATTGGTCGCCAGCTGTGAAGCCGTCAGTTGGGCGGCCAACTGATCCGCTCCCACTTGTCTTTTATCCCGCAGCATTCCGACCGAAACGATCCGCTGGAATTCCTCTTCACGAATGGCGAAGCTCTGCTCGGACAATCGGATCGGTGTTCCATCACAAGCAGTTGCGCTTGGTGGCTCGGGTTCAAATGTCAATGCTTGCTCACGTGAGCTGGAAATCCACATTGCGCTTGCGACTTCCGTGGGCCCAGTGCCTTCTCCAGCAAGCGTTCCCAGACATTCATATTGGCAGGTGTGGCATTCGCCGAATTTACAATGGCTAACCCATGACAATGTCGTATTGTCGGAAAGAATACAAAATTCGCTTCCGTACGAGCATTTGTTCACATGGTGAACCGGGCTCATCACCTCCAAGTTTTGTGGCGTGTAGAACAGTGATGCGGGTTGTAGGAAGCAGTTCGTGGTCGTTGTCACTTGCTCGCCCTTCCACAGCCCCGCAATTGCCCCTGGAAAGTTCACTTCGGCGATATTTTCAGTCTGCCAATGATCATCGCCGAAGTGCAGCATTGGTTGCTTAGTGACGGTGCATTCGCGCGAAATCACCATGATTCGACAGGTTTCCTGGGTGATCGGCACGTTCCACTTTTCAAGTCTCAAAAATCGGTCTCCCACAATATTGGTATAGTACCGATGAATTTCGGCTTTGACTGCGCAATGGTACGCTGAGTGTATCTGGACGGGCCGCTTGACTTTGGTGTACAAAGTCACAGGTTGCGGATCCCACCTAGCATTGAGCGAAGGGGGAGGTAGGCAAAAAGGGTTTTTTTCGGCCCCGCGCATGCTCCACAGAGAGGACCCCCTTTGCGAGCACCACAAAACGGGCGTACCTCCATTATGAAGCTCTTGATGTCGCCGTTCAGGGTTGAACACTGTCTTCACTGTTGTAGTTGCTGGTGTTGTGCTGGTGACTTCTCGCGCCCATTTATCACGGTTGCCTTGCGTTACTGGACGTTTGTGCGGCGTTGCGGACCATGTGCGTCTGGCCGTCGTTGTTGCTGTAGTTGGTGCTTTAGTAGTTGTCGTTGCCGGAGTTGTGGTGGTTGTAGTTGTCCATGTGCTTCTGATCGTTGTTGCCGGAGTTGTGGTAGTTGTGGTTGTCCATGGTGTCCGTCGTGCCGTGACGTAGTACACCCTTCCTCGCCTTCTGGCAGTCGTTGTTGACGGTGGCACCGTCGTCGTTACTGTTGTTGGATTCCATCTTTCCAACTTCACTCTTTTATCCATATGGAAGATATCTGTGGGGTGTTCTCCTGGGAACCCTGGCGGTCCCCAGATGCTCTCGGTGATGGGTAAAAACATCAGACACAACAACATTGCCAGCAACATGAGAGGGGCCAGACTTAGCCCGACACTACGAGATGTTGATGGTTGAGGCGAGGGTGATTGCTGTGGCGGATTTGTAGCTGTTGTTGGCGGTGGTTGAACTATCTCCTTTCCAAGGATTTGTCTCGCTATCTCCGCGGTTTGTCCTGCTGCTCCATACTGAACGTAGAGTCCAGCATCCACTTCTTCCGCCAAGGCATGACATTGGTGCTTAACGGCTATCCAATTGATGGCCTGACACGCGGTGATCACAATGTTCTGCTCTATCCCGGTCCGACTGATTGCTCTCATTGGTCCGGTTAACTTGTTGGCTAGCTCCTCATCGTCGGCTCTGAAGCTGAACGTGATGCGCTCGGTCCGAGGGCTTGGTGTCAGTGCTTCGTACAGTGGAACATCCAGATCGTGTGCGAACCATGTCGATTGCGGCAAGCATGCGGCTAGCCACTCCGCTGTGTTGTCTCCCACAACTATGTTTGCCTCATTACGGAAGTAGCTTTTGGGGTAGAGCTTCTTAGCGTGCATTTGCGTGATGACCTTACTCGTCACCTCCGTAAGTTGGTTCAGCCAGCTCAAGCACTCCGATGAAATCGTAGCACCTTCATGGCCTTGTTCAATGGGCGACAAGTAGAGGATCCGGTACACCTGCTGATTCCATTCTCTGGCCAAGATATCACAGGAGTATATCCATTGAAGTAGTGCTTCTTGGATCACTTTCTCGCGAAATTGTGGTGATGGCTCTGTTTTGATCACAGTATTGTAGAATAGTTCGGCCATTTGCAACTGTGATATTCCGGTACCGCCAGTGAGCCGCACGTGAAGCATGTAGATGGTAGGCGTGTGTTTTTGCTGCCGAAGACTCAGCCAGTTGTAAAACAGGCACTGTAGCAGGGTTTCCGCTCTTTTCGGGGCAAACAGTCGCTCTCGTATTCGGTTTCGGCAAATTGTCCCGAAGGTTGCCGTTTTTGCACACAACCTGTGTTGTTTGCTGCTGGCGCAACAATTTGCTTTGCTACAGCAGTGAGTGAGCAAGCTGTAGTCCATGCACCTCGTTACTTTCGGTTTCGCTCTCAAAGAGCAGTGTACGGCCGGTACATAATCTTCCAAGTCCTCCATAGTTTCATCTTCGGAGATTGTGTCCTCCTCCGTTCTGCCATAGATCGACACGTAAGTGCGGCGTTTAGAGTTTGGATCATACGGGGGTGTGTGGCCCGCGCATTCCTTGTTTTGCCATGGCAACGGTGTTTGTTCCCGTTCCATCTCCGTCGGCGTCTCCAAGATCTGGATTTCTTCCTCTTCGTTTGCGGGGACTTCCTTATCGGTAGGTGCTTCCAGCATTTGGATTTCTTCTTCGCCTCTGTCGGTTACATTTTCTGTTTCAGCGCTCGAAGGTGCTCTCACGATTTGCTCTTCCTCGCCTTGGCTGACTTCTGAGGTGGGTTCGGCAGTTGAAGGATTTAGTCTTTTGAACGTCAATTCTTCCATAGTCACATTGGTCGTGGCTTTGACTGCCCCAAAGTTGAACCCAATCTCGAGTCTCGGCTGACCGTAGAAGTTGGTTTGGCACTGGTTTATTGTAACGATGCCGTGTCGGTAGTGGACCAATAGACAAGAGGTTTCAATCGCCTCTCTCAATTCTCGCTCCGCCTGGCCGTTTTTCCACGCATTGGTCACCCTGTCGCCAAAGCGACGACATAGAAAGTCCTTGAGAAGCTCTCCGTCTCTCGGCTCTTCGGGCAGTGGAGGCCGGTGGTGCGTAGGTAACGCCGTGTACGCGTCTAGCTTCATGGTCCTTCTCCAGTTCGGTGGCGGACTGGTGTACTGTCCCAACACTTTACTTGCTTCGGCATATTCCTTTCCCGCAGTTCTGGACCTATTCCTCTTCCACATCTCCTCAGCTTCGATGAACTTCCGAAGTCCATCTTTCATCCGCTTTTCGTTTGAAATGGTCCGATCGACCGCGTCCTGCGCATCTTCAAATTGATGCGGGCAAGCCGTCAAAGGTAGGCGCTCCTCTGCTTTGCGTCGTCTTTCCTTAGCTGCGGCTTTCCACTCCTTTTCCTGCTTCTTCATATCTCGCAGGTACTTCTGGTTAGCCTCCGCTTTTGATAATTGGCCGGTGTCCATTTTTCTGGCTATTTCTAGCCTGGTCTCCATTCGTTCGGTGCCCATTGCTGCTGCGCTTTCTAGCGCGACTTTCAGGAAAACCAGGTTGGCTTGTTTCAAACCAAATCGTTCGGACTGCGGCTGTCTTCGGCCCATATTGGCGTCCATGCCTTGGTGTCTTTGCAACACCCTTCGTAATGGATTATCCTGTCGACCGAAGAGAACATTGTCGGGCACTGATTTAACTCGACGTTGTTTATGCTTCTTCTTGGTAATCTTAAAGCTCTTCCAGCTTATCGCTTGTCCCTTCAGATCCTTGACCTTTTGCTTCGTCGTTCCCGCTCTGGCTGATTTAGATGAACTTGGCTCCGTGTTCACCTGTTGTTGTTGTTGGCCGGATTTTTGACCTGATCCAGCCATATCCTTCGTCAAGCTTGGCGCCGCGTCACCCCGCGACTGCTTGTCGGATTCTTGGGTTGAGCCGGCCATCGTTGTTTTGTTCGCTTTTTGGGATTCCTGCGGTGGTTTTTGTCCGTTGTCGCGCGCTGCAGTTGGTTCCATCCCTGCGTCCAACTCATCCTCGCTTCCAGCCAACGATATTAGGTCGTCCATTGTTTGAAGAAGAGCCGTGACGTCCGCTTGTCGCTCAGGCAGCTCCACACTTTCTGCAAAAGAGAGTGGATAAAGCTGATTTATTGCGCGTGTGAGTCTTTTCCCTTTGATAACCAATACAGCGCTTCGCGCTGTTCCATCGCGACCCATAATTAAGCGCTCGATTTTTCCTAAGGGCCAAAGCGATCGCGCGGATTGCTCGTCTTCGACGAGTACGATCTCGCCCTCCTTAGGCGAGTTCCCTTCGTTGGATTTTTGCCGGTCCCGTTCCCGCAGGGACAACAGGTATTCTTGTTTCCATAGATCCCAAAAACGATCTATACGCGCTGTTGCCTTTCGCAACGTTGTATTGAGCTTGGCTTCAGTTTGTTCTCCGGGTCCGACGAAGTCGGGGTCGTCCGGGTTTTCAGAAATTTGTGGCAGATTTGTATCATTGTTCGGGTAGGGGATCAGAAAATCGATCGGCCTCAGTGTGTTCCACGGTTCGCTTTCCGATTGGAAACACAACGGCCTATTGTTGACCAAGGTTTCGATCTCACACATTAGCGTAGTGAATTCGTCCCGGGTGAGCAAACTTTTGCCCACGGTGCGTCGCATTGCTTTTTTCGTTATTTGTATCAAGCGCTCCCAGGTTCCTCCTCGCCATGGCGTGTGTGGAGTATTGAATCTCCACGTTACTCCTTTGTGTGCTATTGTTGCTTGCGACGAAGGCGGAAGGAGGACCTCTGTCCAGTTTTTCTGGATGGTTTTGGCTCCGGCCACAAAGTTGGTTCCCTGGTCCGAAAGGACTGTTTGTGGGATTCCGCGTCGGGCTGTGAAGCGCCTGAATGTGCGCAGAAACGCCTCTGCGCTGTAATCCTCTGCGACTTCCAGATGAATCGCTCGGACAGCGAGACACGTGTACAAGGCTACCCACACTTTGTTGATTTGGCCTCCCTCCTTGACTTGGAGGGGTCCAAAGTAATCCACTCCCGTAGCCAGAAACGGACGCGCTTCGCGTACTCGTTCCTTCGGGAGATCCGGCGCTTCCGGATAAGCAAAGGGTTTGATGCGGTTGATTCGGCATTGAAGGCATCCTTGCTGTGGAGAGTGGATGACCTTCTCGACGAATTTGCGGCCTTGGGTAATCCAAAATCTCTCTCTGAGTTTGGACAACAAGAGTCTTGGCCCGCAGTGATGATTTTCCCTGTCCAAGTCAAGGATTATTAGCCTTGTGATCCATTCCTTTGGCAGGAAAATCGGATTTTTTGCGTCTTCGGCCAGATCGGCTTCTCCCAATCGGCCTCTGCATCGCCAAACACTTTGTTCTTGATACATCCGCAAGTCTTGTTGCTGATTTTCCGTTGGCGGAAATTGAATTTGTGTTTCGACGATTAACCACTTTTCGGCCACCTTGAGCTCCATGGCGTTTGGAGAGCCTTGTGGATTAGGCAACTTCTGCACTTCTTGCAGGATTTGTCCTTTGGCTTCGTAGTTCACAGTGATTCGCTTGAGAAAGCGTAGTACCATTACCGCGGTGTTTTTCAACCGCTTCCAGTTGCTGAACCGGTTCACTTCGACAGTTGGCTCCCTTGGAGGTTGTGAAACGGCTGCGCTGAGTTCGAAGAGAGGAATCTCTTGTTCATCCCTTTCTTCATCTCCTGGCCTGTATTCCGTGATTGGAATTGGCCATTTTGCTTCGGGCTTTCCAAGCCATTCTGGCCCATGTCGCCAGAGAAAGCTTATGTTGAGGTGTTGTGGTTCCATGCCCCTCGAAGCGAGATCGGCAGGATTATGTTCCGTGCGAACATGTTTTACTGGAAATTGTCCACGAATTTTTACCAGTCGATTCGTAACAAATCTGTCGTACTTCTTCAGCTCCTTCAGCCGCTCAATGGTGCATTGGCTGTCGCACCACATTGTCACTTGGTTGTCGTTGAATTGTAGCTGTTGTTGCAGAAACCTCATCACTTTCACTCCCATACACAGCGCCTGGAGCTCCAATTTCGGGATGGTGGACTCCTGCTCTGCCAGCTTGATCGGCTTTACCAAGCTTTTGGCAAAAACCAAGTTGGGCTCGGCCTTGCCATTCGCATTGAAGGAGCGTTGGTACACTGATATGCCCATCCCTCGGTTGCTGGCGTCTGTGTAGCAGTGATACTCCGTGTCCCTTTTGTTGAAGTTCGGGATTAGCCTCGGAAATTCCACGACGACATTTTCGCCCTTCGTCGTCGACCAGGAACTCAGGATCGACCGCCATTCTTCTTGCAGTTCGGCTGGTAGCTCTTCGTCCCATTTCAGATTGTGCTCATGGAGCTTCTGCATCAATTGCTTGGCCGGCAGCAGGCCGGGTGAAAGGATCCCCAATGGATCAAACACTTTAGCAATATGGGACAAAATGCTCCTTTTGGTGAGCTTTTGTTCGCTGAAGGTCGGCAGCTTGAATTGGAGTACATTGCTTCCAATGTTCCAATTGAGTCCCAGCACCTTGGTCTCCTTTTGGTTTGTGGCAAGATCCTCTGGTGGAAGTTTGGCTATCTTTTCAGGTTCACTGCAAAAGAATTCGCGCAACCTCATGCCACCATTCTGGAAGATCGATTTGGCTTCTTCGCACATCCGAAGAACATTGTCATCTTCATTGGCCTCCATCAGGACGTTGTCGCAGTAGATGTTGTCCATGATTTTCTCCGCGATCGGAGAATCAATTAAAGCAAGGTGTTCACGAACAGTCGCGTTGAGCAGAAAGGGGGAGACTGTGAGTCCAAAACTCACTCTGCAGAAGCGATACACCTTGCATTTAACCTGGTGGAAGTTGTCCAAATCGACGTTCTCCGGGTCGTCCACCCAAAGAAAACGTGTGGCGTCACGGTCCTGCTCGCGCACGCCCAGGTTGAGGAAAGCCTTCTCCAAGTCTGCTCCGATCACGGTCGACATTTCTCGGAATCGGAGAAGGATTCCGGTCAGGTCCTTCAGCAAGAGTGGACCTGTGTGGAGACAATCGTTGAGAGAGGGCGCATTCCCTTGCCCTCGGGGTCGGGCTGATGCGTCCATCACGATGCGAACCTTGGTGGTTGCCTTATCGAGCTTCAGGACCGCTCGGTGCGGTAGGTAGTGCACGGGTCCATCGAATTGCGCGGGATCAGTGACCAGTTCAATGATTCCCTTTTCCAACTGCTCGTTGATGATTGCTTGGTACTTGTCCACGAGTTTTAGCTCACGCAGCTTGCGAATCGTGTGAACCAATCTGGCGCGTGCCATGCGGTAGTTGGTTGGCAGTTCCTTCACTCGACTGTTCCAGGGCAAGCTCACTTGGTAGTGATCCTGGACGAAAGTCAAACTGCGTTTGAAGTTCTTCATGACCTCGTCCTTATCTTCCGGCTCCGAAGTGTCTTCCATCCCAATGGAGTGGAGACCGAAAAACGAATTGAGCTGATCCGTGGTTTTGAGATCGTCCTCTCCGACGATCAGTTGGATGTCTTCCTCTTTCGCATCTTGGCTGAGTTCAGAGGAAGTTCCGCCGGCTGTTGGATCTCGTTCAGGAGTTTCCTTGGCATCCTGAGCTGCGAGAACGAACGTGATGTTCGAGTTTGTTGAGATCGCTTCGATCCGGCCATTGCCACTTAGGATCTTACCGATCCGGGATTGGCTGATTGTGAAGCCACTGGGCAGCGTGTCGAACTCTCGTACCTTGAGTTCGTGCCACACGTCCATGCCCAGAAGAATGTCTGGTTGACGGGCTTCCATGGGTGCATTCAGCTTGCGTTTGCGTAATTCGCCCTCCTCCATTGAAGAGATGCTCATGACTGGGAGCTCGTTCAAGAGGAATTTCATCTTGTTGAGGCTGAGCAGCAGTCTGTCTCCTGTCTCGCACAGGAGTCCGATATTGACTCGGTCGCTCAGGTAGCGCTTCGGAATTCGTTCGCCGAATCCTGCCAGGTAGCACTCCTCCTTCTCTTGCGTCGGAAGGTTGAGTTTGTGTGCTGCCTCTGCGCTGATGAATGAGCGTTGACTACCAGGGTCTAGAAAGATGGTAGCGATGATGCTTTTGTTTGGCTCGATAGGATTGAACACTGTCGTTTCTGTGGTCATCAGGAGAGCTCGGCTTCCGTCCTTATGGATTGAGTTGCATTGCTCCACATTGGGTGGTACCCCTCCTGAATTTGAGACCATCTCCTTCGGCCTCTGTGCTGTAGTGTCGATGGAAGACGTGACCTGTCCCGTCTGTGGTTCCGATTGTCGACACAGTGCTGTTGGATGTGCTTGCTTGCAAATGAAGCACCTTGAGGGACGTGGGCAGTCCCTTGCTGAATGCGCTGATCGAAGACACTTGAAACACAACTGTTTCTCCCGTACCACTGTGAGGCGTTGTTGCACGGTGCGGAATTTGTGGCAGTCTTCATGCCAGTGGATGCTGCCACAGAAGGCGCAAGGCGACGGTGGTTTGCGTCCCGTAGCTTGGCTTGATGCCGTAGTTACCTTCGGGGACGTTGGTGGCTTGTTGCCTGTTTGCCGAGTTCCTTTCGGCTTCGGATTTGGATCCTTTCGTGGTTTTGATACCACTTGCTTCTTCTCCTTGGTTGGAGTTTTGTTGACCGACTCTCCGGTCGTTGCGCCCATGTACGTGCTCGCTGGTTTGCGATCATCTCGGTAACCAGGACGTGGCGATGGTTTGGAAGCCGTTGGCTTATTTGGTTTGATGCCATATTCCTTGGCCCGTTCGCTGATTTGCATTTCCTTTCGCACCGCGTCTCCCAA
>JAQIYK010000759.1:0-12255 GCA_034700465.1 Rotylenchus robustus | reverse complement strand
AGCTACGCCACTGGGGCAGATCCGACGGATCTGTTCCTATGATCACTAATTGTCCCTTTCTCCTTCTCTCTCGCCCCCACCCCAAATCCTGACGGGGGGGGGGCTATAGCCCCGTAAGCCCCCACTGGCGACGGGCCTGGTAGTATGGAGCATGGAGAAAGGGAAAACAGTACCCAATTTGGTCAACTCATCGTGTATGTTAATTTATTTTTATATTATTCAGCGTACAAAAACTTACATGTCAACTCCTACGATGATTATGGCGTTGTACAAAAAATTCTCATGGAAATCCGATAATGATGAAACCATATGGACTTTGCCGCTTCCAAGATTCAACGAAACGACAACTAGAGTGATCGCTAAATTTTGATATGTTATGACGTATCAAAAAAGTATGAATGGAATATAAAATGATACTGACCATCAGCCCAAACTTCAAAAACGTATATTTGAGAAAACTCCACAGTGTTGAAGAATTCATGCCAATCCGAACCCTCATCATGGTGAATACCTTAATTGGTCAATTCAGAATTAGAAAATGAAAAATAAACTTACTCAGAGACATGTCAATTAACATTGCGAGAACGATGGCGAATTTGACAAAAATGAAGGGTATCCCGAGCTTTTGCACATTGATGTAAGCAAGGCCATTGTTCAGCAGCCACACACCGACCAGAATTAACAACAACCTAAAGAGGACATGAAGCAAATCCGGCATTTATCAATTAACGGAGGGGGGAATTTTTATTTGAATGAACACGCAATGCATTCCAATCGCTCTAAAATGCTTATAGGAATTTTAGACATTATTTTTAGGTTTTAGTGTCGAAAAAGTGAAGTCTAGCTATTATATACAACATTAAAGGTTGCTGGTTCAATTCCTCCGATTCCGGTATGGATAAGTACCGGAAATTCGACTAATTCAATCAATTTCAGAAAAATTGTTGATTTTACTCACCAGCCCGGAAAAGCCCATTCCTCTTGTGTAAATATTGGTCGAAAGACATTAGCTGCCATGTAATCCATGTCTAGATTTTTTTGATAAAACAAAAAGTTGAATTAAATTTCGCAATTATTTTAGTAACGAACGAGGAGGGCGCCAAAACTGATATTGATTTGAATACGTTTCGTTAAGCCCGACAATCCAACCCAAGCATTGCTCGTGGAAAACCGTATAGTTCATGTGTAAATCGTCTTTACTAGCGACAATATTGGCGCACTCTTGATATGATTGCTTGAAACAAAGGCTTGAGGCACCAGCAAAAGTGCAATTTCTCCAAGTCATTCCTCCAAACATACCTATAATAAAACCGAATAAATTTCCGTATTGAACCAAAATGAAGCCCGTAACCAGAAAAAAATTTCGGGGGGGGGGTGAATCCAAAAATTTTTGACGACCTATTTTTATTCGCGCCGAAAAGTCGATTTTTAGGGGTGCATTTTTGGTTTGATAGCTCAATTTTCATTGTTTTGCGGCGCCGATAGGCGCCGCGCGAAAAAATTTCGTTAATTTTGAGAACTAAAGGGGAAATACTAGCGAAAAAAACTATAGTTTCGCGGCGCCGACAGGCGCCGCAGCAAAATTTTTAGCGATTTTTGAAAACAAGAGGGGGACCCTATTGAAAAATGTTAATTTTTGGCATTTCGGGGGGGGGGGATTCCCCCCCCCTTCCCCCTGGTTACGGGCCTGAATCCTAGTACCATTAAATTTTTTGTAAATGTCTCAATCTGGCTACTTATTAGCAAGGACGGGGACCAGGGACGGGGGGGGGATCCAGAGTGATCCCCACCAGTGGGGATCCGTGAAAAAATTGAAGGGAGTGAAAGGGAAGTAGAAAGAAAAAGGGGAAATTTCAAAATATAGAAGTATTTAGTGTAAATGATCAAACTTTTATTAAGGAAGGCATCAAATTTTTTAAAACTCTGGCGGTGCCTTTAGACACTGCCAGACCGTTGTAAAGATTCTAACCACAGTATATTAGAAAGATTTCCTAAAAGAAAAAAATTTTATAAATAAAAATTATAAGCAAAACGCTTTTTTAGAAGGGGGGTCCCCCACCCAAAGCCAAATCCTATATATGTCCCTGCTTATTATACGTTTGTAAACTATAATAGGAACGGTTGTAATTAAATGTTGCGTTATAAAAAGCGAAAATGTTTTGATTAAGCTTAAAGGTTGTTACAAGTTACTTATTAATGTGATTCAACCAACCTTTGATCGTATAGATAGCCGCGTAAATTGCTTGGGAAGTTACTGCCGAGAAGAAGATACATTTGATGATCAAAAAAGCGAGCATTGAGACACCAATACCTATCGAGAAATTAAAATTTTTACATAACAATCATCCACCCAAAATACCCATTAGTAAAATACAATACCTGACATAGACGGACTCAACTTGCGGAACAGCTCGATAGGTGGAACTGACGAGAATTGACCCAGTGCCATTTCAGCGCAGAGAAGCGGAATTCCAATAGTCAGATAGGAAATGATGTAAGCGATCAGAAATACAACTGAACGAATAAACTAATTTGAGGGATTTAGAAAAGACCGTTAGTAACAAAGAAAGAGAGGCGTAACCGCGTAACCAACCTTTTTTTATTCAAAAAATATTGTTCTATGGGAGCTTGGATGAGGTGTTTGATACTGCCGATCATTATTTGACACCCAATTTTATATCTATGATTTTTAAAACATAATGCTGATTAATGATTACGCTCCTATTTGTTACTAATGCATCATGCATGCCAAAAAAAAACAAACCTCCTCCGTGTTGAGAACACAGATAAGGGAAAACGAGGATGTTGGGCAATGACAAGACATGAGAAAATTGAACGAAACGATTGAACCACCAACGATTGCTCCACGGAATCCTTTGACGCACAGAACTTGCAGAATCGACGATTGGATGAATCCCGCTTCTCTCATCCAAAGATAGTTGGCCGTTGGCGAGCTTGGGGTGTTTGATCGAAGTAATGTTCACGGTGGCATGCGGACTCTCCGCCCCATTGATTCGCTCCAAATGTTCGTATTCACTCACACGATTACGACGGCGCTTCTAAAAATAAAGGAATAAAAGTATAATCGATAGGTGGGCATTACAGAGGTTTAAAACCACTTTTGAGCTTTTAAAAAATCAAAAAAATCAAATTTTGGTCCCAAAATTGAACCAACAACCCTCAAAAACCATGCAGCAGAATGTCATTTCCATACACAAAATTGCAAAAATAATGACAAAAAAGCTTAAAAAATGATTTTTAATTTTAACCATTTTTGGCTAAAAATCGAAATTATCCGGATTTTTTTAATGCTTTAAAACCACCCAAAAAGTAGTTCTAAACCATTTTAAGCACATTTGAGATGTTTTCTGACCGTTTGCAGTGCACTTACAAATTTTTGATTTTGCCCCCTCCCCTTCTCTATAATAGACTGCCCCCCGTTAATAGGCTAGTTAGTACCAATCGATATTGGCTTTGATGTATTGATTAAAATTTTCCATGGCGAACACTAAATATTTGCAGTGCATTATTATTGCATTTGAATGGAAATTTTCGGCTGGCATTTAGTTTCTGAACATAATGTTATGTTTTTATTTCATTTTTAATTGAAAATTTTTGGTCTTGGCCCTTTCCCTAATCTGGTGGTTGATCCAAATTGAAAGACTTTAATTCTCTTTAATTAATGGTTATTTAATGACTGACAATGAGTAGTGGAGGATCAACTGTTCTGGCAGTATTGATGGAAGCACCGTCCGATCCTTGTGTTGGATTCTCGTTTAGCGTTGTCATATTGTAGACGGAAGGACGGACGAGCGATATAGATTCTAGAACCAGACGTCGGCTTGAAATTTGTTGTTGTTTACGAAATAAAGATGTGTAAAATGCTAAAATATAAGTGTTATTGATTGGTTTTTAATTTTTAATCTATTTCCTACCAATTAAAGATTAAAAAAGACAAAATGACATGTACAAATTTTCTGACAATGAGATGTAAAAATTTTTCTCTGGAAAACAAGAAAACAACAAACAAACGACATTTTTGCATTATCACATTTTTGCGGTACTTCTGCCGCTTGGGCGCTTGGGTACGCATTTTCAAAAATAAAGGGGATCCTTGTTTTTAAATTATTCAAATTTTACTACTTGAAAAGCTTAAACAAAAGAGCGATTTTATGCTGAAGTTAGAAAAATGGGGGCACTAATGCAGTTTACCCCCCCCCCTCCTCAAGTCCCCAAAATGCCTGAAATTTACGCGTCAATTGTCTGAGATTCATTCATGCAACGTTGTATTTAGGTCAAATATTGCTGCCAATAGTGATCGCAAACAAATTTGCTTTTTAGAAAATTCACAATTTTGGGGTGGGTAAACGGCATTTTGGGGACTGGGGGAGGGTAAACTGCACTAGTGCCGTGTAAAGTTTATGTTCCATAAGTACAAAATTTCGAAAAATCTATCACTTCCCGCAAAATGCTATCAGAATTACTATTCAATTTACCTGAAAATGGATAATTCTCAATGTCATTTTCCACTTAAAAGTACGATCATTCCGAATCGAAAAGATATTTTTGTCATTTACGGACTCTCCGTAGTAGAAAACTCCCAGATGAACCAAAATTGCTGCAAAAAATGGATTTGAAAAATTATGGAAAAATTCAAATGCGGACAAAATCTTGCCGCTCGGAACACATGTGGTTTTTGAGTTGAAAAATCACAAACTATTTTTACAAATATCATATGACCAAAAAAGGGGACCCAAACGCGATATGATTCTAATTAGGTGTGTATTTTCCTCAAAAATTTGCATTTTATGTATGTATTTTCAGCCAATTTTTAGTTGGTTTAATAATATTAATTTAGATTCAAATAATTGTAAAAATCCTATTGTCGCCATTTCATTTATTCAATGCTAATGATAAAAATCGAAGAAATTTGGGGCGAACTTAAGCCGGGCCTCGAATCAATCTATGTGCAGCAGGAAAAAATGGCACCAAATCGTTACATGGAGCTTTATACGTGAGTTGGGCTTGCTTTTCTAAAAACAAAAGTTTGGATTTTTCGAACAAAAATGTTTGGATTTTTTAAACAATAACAATTTTTCCCAATTTTTCAGATTGGTCTTCAATTATTGCACTAACGCCCAGACGGAATTCTACATCACGCCTGTTGGAGTTGGAGGCAAAGGAAGGAAAGCAATGAAGAACGCAAACGGTGTTGAATTTATAGGCGAGGAATTGTATGGCAGACTGAGAGCATTCATCACAATACACGCAAAGGATTTACTTGAGGTTTGAATTGAATTCGGTACTTTAAGTCATTAGCCCCCATCCCCTAAAAATGGCCAATAATAAGTATTCGGGAACTGCCGATTGCCGATTCACTAATAAGCCATCAAAAATATGATACATCTAAAAAATCTAATTCTAGATTGATATCTTAGGAAAAATAAAGATTTCAAAAGGGTGATTGGATGGGGAGAAGGCTTAAACATGAAAAATCTTATGTTCGATTCTAAAAATTGATCCATTTAAAAAATATCGGTTGGGTAGTTCTACAGTACATTTGTTACTAATATATTATATATCTTCAATCTTCAGGAGTGCCGACAGCTCATCGGTGACCAATTGCTCGATCGCTACACGCAACTTTGGACAAAATTCCAGTTCAGCTCAACGGTCGTCAACGGTATCTTCTCATACCTCAATCGGCACTGGATCAAGCGCAACATAGACGAGGCAGTACGCCATGGAGTTCTGGAAGTCTACAATGTAAGCCTTTTGTTCAAATATTATTTGAATTTTTGCAAAATCTCAAAAAGAGTAAAAATTGATGAAAAAATTTGACACGACATGTTTGATTTTTTAAATTTACAGTGTAAATGGTCACAAGATTTCGGGATTTTAAACATTTTATCTTTCAGTTGGCCGTTTCCATTTGGAAGTCTGTGATCTTTGACGAGTTGAACCACAACATCACGTCTGCGGCTCTGGCGCTGGTGGAGAAGGATCGCAACGGGGAGCGCATAACCACCAAGCTGATCAGCGGCGTGGTCGCTTCATACAGTCAGTTTCTCCTTAATTTTCTCGCCTTAATTTTTTGCACAAAAATTAGTCGAGCTCGGCATCAACGAGGAGGAAGTGATGGAAAACGGTGCTCAGCCAATTGCCCAAGACGCAACAACCGCGCAGGCCCAGCTTCGACCCAGTGCAAAATACAGCATGTACCGCACTTTCTTCGAAAGCCAATTTCTTGAGGTCTTTTGCATTTAATGGTAATGTATCATTGTTCTCATTTACCAATTTTAGGACACTCGAAACTTCTACACAACTGAGTCCAACGTGTTTTTGCAAGCACATGACCACAGTGTACCAGAATACATGAAAAAGGTATAATTTTTCTTATAAAAACCTTTGTTGAACTAAAATTTGTGTTTTGTATCTTCTCTTTTGGACTTTAGATTTAGAATCTCTCGTTCAAAATCTATTTTATTGGAATTTTTGATTTTAAGGTCGAAGAGCGGTTGGACGAAGAGCAGGATCGATGCCAAATCTACTTGGACATCTCAACGCTAGAACCATTGTTGCAGACATGCGATGAGGCGCTGATCACCCAGCACTTGGAGCTGTTCCACGACAAGTTTGAAGTATGGTTTTTGTTGTTTGTTTTTCCCTGTGTTTTGTATTTATATTTTTTGCTTAAGGTCCTCCTCAGCCGGCGGCAGAATGATCATCTTGGCCGAATGGTATGGTAGATTTTTTGATTTTTTACGCCAAAAAACAAACTTTTACAGTTCAACTTGTGCTCGCGCGTTGCAGGTGCTCTGGATCGATTGAAGGAAATCCTCAAAGAGTACGTTGAGCGCGAAGGGAAAGCCGCAATACAGCAAATAGCCAAGGAAGCGTTCAACGATCCCAAACAATACATCAATTGTATCCTGAGAATGTAAGTTTTTAGAATTTATGGCGAATTTGTGAAAAAGATTAGCGCTGGAAAAAAAGCTAAAAGCACAGAAACAGAACACAACATTGGATGCATTTTGAATATCGCACAGGTATGACGTGTACAACAAGCTGGTGCTCGACTCATTCAAAATGGAACACGGCTTTGTGGAGTCTATGGACAAAGCATTCGGCAAGTTCATCAACAACAACGAAGTGACAGCGATGGCCAAGAACGCTTCCAAGTCGGCCCAGCTGTTGGTGCTCTACTGTGATCAGCTTCTACGCAAGGGTGCACGGAATATGGAGGATAAGAAGATGGACGAGAATCTGGAGCAAGTGGTATGACAATTTTTAAACTTTACTTTGGTCCGGGTTTGACTTTGAAATAGTGAAACAAAACTATAAAAAGGTGCTTAAAAAACTTGAGTAGCTCGCATGTATAATGTTATATTGTATGATTTTTCATAATTTTATTCCCATCAGATGACTGTGTTCAAGTACATCGACGACAAGGACATATTCCAGGCCTACTACCACAAAATGCTATGCAAGCGCCTCGTCAACGACACTTCGGCCAGCGAGGAAGCGGAGCGCTGCATGATCGCCAAGCTGAAGCACATGTCTGGCTTTGAATACACTGCAAAACTGGAGCGTTTGTTGACAGATGTGGCACTGAGCAAGGACAATTCGGAGGCGTTCAAACGGGTTCTCTTTTGATTTTGAACAAAAAACAACTGTAAAACTACACAATTATTTAGAGTAGAATCTATTTTTAAATTCAAAGTAGTAAGAGAATAATTTTGTAGCAAAGCAAGCCCGCAAATGTGGACTTCTCGGTGATTGTTGCGATGTCCAATGTGTGGCCGCTGCAACAGCCCATGAAGTTTGAAATCCCGCGACCGCTCATGGACTGCATTGAATGTGTGTTTATATTTTAGTTTGATTATTTTAAATTAATTTTATTTTTCGATTTTAGCATTTCGCCAATATTACACCAACAAATTCAATGGGCGCAAGCTGGACTGGGTGTTGCAGATGTGCCGTGGTGAACTGATCACATTACCGAATACATTCTCGCAGAAGTACACATTCGTTGTAAGTTCCGAAAGCGAATTTTTAAGCAAAAATCCCCAAAAAGTCAAAATCAAACAAATATACGTGTTTATACAAATAAATTAAACTTTTTTGCAGTGCAACACTCAGCAAATTTCGATCCTGATGCAATACAATCGGCGCGACGAGTTCCGAGTTGCCGAGCTGCAAGCCGCAATTGGCGCCGACTTTCCGAGGGACCAGCTGGTGGCAGTGCTCCAGTCGTTGATCAAAACTGACCTGCTGATGCTAAAGGATGCAGAGAACAAGCCGATCAACGAGCTGAACCCGACAACGGTGAGCAATGAGCACAAACTCTGTCTGAACACCGCCTTCCAAAAGTGAGTTTTGACAAACTATCAACTCAATAAGAAATTCACTTTCTTATCCTTTTTCAGCAAGAAGCTCAAGGTCGATCTGATCCGGGCCATGTCCACAGCGAAAGAGGTGAAGAAGGAGACAGATGAGGTGCAGAAAAACGTGGAGGAAGACCGCAAGCTGGTCATTCAGGTTGTTTTTTCGTCCACCAATTTTTATGAATAAAAACGAAGAAAATTTTTAGGCATGCATTGTGCGAATAATGAAAATGCGCAAGACGCTCAAGCACCAGCAACTGGTGGGCGAAGTGCTCAATCAACTGACTGCCCGATTCCAGCCCAAGGTTTGGAAAGGAAAATTTTAAAAAGTTGAAAAATGGCATTATTGCTATCAGGGGCGTAACGAACTCATGGGTTTCGGGGAGAGAGGGGGCATGTACAAATTTTTTTCGCCGCGCCTTCGGCGCGGCGAATTTTTTCGTTATAACGTTATGTTTAGAAGAAAAAATGCTTTTTTAACGGATAAAATGTTAAAATTTGGCAAAAAACAAATTTAGAAATTGATAATCCGCCAGACAGGCGCCGCGGAAAGAAATTCGCGAATTTTTGCCGACAAAAGGGTCCCCCCTTTGAAAAAATTTACCCCTTCCGACGGTTCGGGGGGGGGTGCCCCTCCCCCCTCGTTACGCCCCTGCGTGCCGGCGCGCTTCGCGCGCCGGATACAAGGTTCTCGGTTCGTGTTAGAAACAAAATTCGATTTTGAGGTCATTTTGTGTTAAAACTCCGTATTTTAAGCAAATTTTGAACCGGTTTAAACGCGTCTCCCGCAAATTTTTTAACATATTCGTGCTCAGCTCGATGAGAGGGGTCGAATGGTATATAGCATTTTGTCTAAAGTGTGCCACCATATACGGAAGAACAGCCTTTTTATCAAAATACGTATGAGATTTGATAGGGTAGAATTAGCTACATAGTTCTGCACTTGTGCAGTTTACCCCCCCCCGGTCTTTAGTAAATTGATCATCTTTCACATTATGATCGTTCATTTATACAAGTTACAATATGTTTAAAATGCTTTTAGGGAACGGCAAGAAGAAAGAAGAAGGTAGTGCACAAAACGACGGCAATGGATGATAAGAAACTGCAAAGCAACCTAAAAAAACTTTCTGTAACCAACATTCCGGGAATTGAGGAGGTCAACATGATCAAGGATGATGGAACGGTGATTCACTTCAACAATCCGAAAGTTCAAGCTTCAGTACCGGCAAAGTAAGTAATAATTCAGCCATTTTCATCATTCTTAACTAATTTAGCACGTTCTCCATCACTGGGACTGCGGAAAACAAGCGTAATTTTTATGTTTCATTTAAAAAAGTTCGGGCCTTTCGGGGTAAATTAGGTATTTTTGCGGAAATTGATTTCTTTGGATTATTTTTTAATTAGAGTGCATTGCAATTGGAATTAGTCTTTGATAATGAACTAATGCAATTCCCTCCCTTGCATACATTTCATGTTGGTAAAATAAAAAATTTCGTTAAGAAATTACTGACATGTTGCCGGGCATTCTCAATCAGCTTGGTGCTGAATCACTGACTCATTTGAAGAAGCTTGCCAACAACGTGGTTCTTTATTTTGCAATAATTTTTAGTCAATTTTTGAGTTTTTAGACTACTCAATTTAAACCATCGGCAGATGATGACGATGTGCCTGGTACACTATACAATACCAGCTTAACTTTTAATAACAATTTCAATTATTAGATTTGGTTGGTGATTTCGAGGAAGCGTCAAAGAATGAGGTAAAGACGACGGAGGCTGGTGCGGACGCAAATTTGAACGCGGTAGAATAATTGCCAAGGACGAATAATAGCGAAATATCAGGGCAGAAAAGGAAAATTCTGCAAAAAATTCGTTTTATTGTTGTTGCCGCTTTTCTTTTGTTTCAACACTATATTTTGACTTGTTCTGTCGTTCGTTTAACAAATTGTTATGTGAGGTTATGCGTCATTCTGTCACATTGATTCACAAATAGCAAAAGCTAATTATTTGGGCTATAAAAGAATGACCGCGTGATCTTATACCATGAGAAATTTAATAAATGCAGACCTAAAAATCGACAAGGCACTTTATCATAAAATTTTTACTGGATTATATTGAGGATATTCGAATAGGGAAAATTTTTGGCACTTGCAATGTTTGGTGAACTTTTTCTAGATTTTTGAAAACCCCAAAAAATCTTATTCAACACAAAAATGCTTAAAATGGAGTTTTCTTTGGGTTTTGAAATTTCTGGTCTTTATAGATTTTTTGAAAACAAATGCGCTCTTTGATTTTGAAAAAGCCGTCCAAACGTGTTAGGTGCTGTTTTTGCATCGAACAACGATTTTTCAAATTGGAATTGCACAGAGCACACGCTATAAGCCATAATTTATTCATGATTTGCTGTTATTCTGTGTCTAAATACTAAATGGGAGATCAATATAAAAAGTGCTAATTGCATAATTCCGTTTAATAGGTTTCTCCCCTCCGTTCACAATAATCGCTTTATGTGCCACGTTTTACCGGACGGATCCTGCAATTGTCACTTTGCTTATCGGTGTTTGTTTGTTTATTACATTCAACAAAACCTTGAGCCTTTCCACCAAAACTTTGATTCCTTTGTCCGCCATTTCTTCAGTTAGCAATCCTTGGCGATCCAATACTTCATCAATCCATTCCGTTGGAACAATGCGTTCTTCCGGTACCATCGTAATAGGATACCATTTTTTAGGCACGAAAGCTGTTAATTCCATCTGGTGATCAAAAAATCAATTTAAAACATTTATTGTTAATTAGAACAATTGTTAATCTTTCGAATTTTTTTTAAATTTATTTTTAAATAATTCCCATTTCACTACATTTAAATCCACTCACCTGAATAGTTTTCCGAACTGGCGTTACCTTCCATGATGGCGGATTTGTATCCAATTCACAGTGAATTATTGTTTTATCTCCATGACTATTCTCCTTGCTTAAATTTAATTGCTTTTAAAATAAGGGCATGTTTATTAATTCGAATATTTACATGTCAAATTTAACCCAACTTCCATGCTTAATGCTTTCCGGTGCATCTCGCCAATTTGTGGAAAATTCTTCAGAAGGAAATTTTGGTGTATAGCTGAAACTCAAAACATAAAATCATTGCAAAACAGACAAAACATACACAAAAAATGAGGAGTCTGTAACTGAGACTACAATGCCGCTTAAATTTGAATGTACTTTCGGTTTGCTTCCAACATGTGCTGATGAAGAAAATGTCTTTGATCGAGGATCGGTTCCATGCTGTTTCAAAAAGTGTAAGTTGCATATTTTAAGTTCCTAATTTCAGTCAGTAATCCCTATTTTGCAAAAATTTAATTCGAATTGAAATTATATTTAAACAAATTTATCAAAATGCAATATGTTACTTTGGTATTTGAAAAAGTTTGACGTCTATCCTGATTAGAACTTGTTGCGCCTGTAGACGAAGACCATTGACGAGATCTTAATTTCAAACTAATCTACAGAGCCCACCCATATCCCCATATTAAGATTTTCATACCTTTCAAATGACAAAAAATTCTTATTCATAGTTCTTCTGTCTCTTGGGGTTTGCGCTTGTGAATGAACGGATTCCTCATCAAGGTCCAATGAACATCCTATAAACGTGTATTAGAAATGGTTCTTGGATTCACAAAAAAGCTCAACGTACAACGCTGAGAGAGCCAATTTAAGCAAAAATTAAGCTTTACCCATATCCAGGCCCGTAGCTAGCTTCGGGGTTCGGGGGGGGGGCAGGGGTGGGTCGAAATGTTTCGATTTCGATAATTTCGATGTTTTCTTTCGATTTCGATTTCGAAAAGTGAAATTTCATCGAAATTTTATCGAAA
>JAQIYK010000758.1:0-12262 GCA_034700465.1 Rotylenchus robustus | reverse complement strand
ACAACCAAAGACAGAAACTGAACATATTCCACACACAAAGTTAGTTTTTTAATAAGTTTTAAATAAATATGGAATTGTAAAATTAAAAATGATATTTTTGCCAATAAATTCCTTACATGATATTACAAAATTACATTCATCTCATTTTTTAATT
Organism: Rotylenchus robustus; assembly: GCA_034700465.1. Classification (NCBI taxonomy): domain Eukaryota; kingdom Metazoa; phylum Nematoda; class Chromadorea; order Rhabditida; family Hoplolaimidae; genus Rotylenchus; species Rotylenchus robustus. The sequence continues at coordinate 12,108 of JAQIYK010000758.1, read as the reverse complement.
GGGTTTTTTAAAAATCTGAACAATAAATAAAAAATGTCCTATTATTAACTAAAAATTAATAAAGAAAAACATTTATATTATATATATAAAAAAGAATTTAATAATTAATTTAAAATTTATAAATAGTGTGCAATAATAATTACAACCAAAATATCATATTGCTGAATGGGAAAATTAATTTTTTTTAAATTAGAGACAATTCGGCCCATTTGGCTCGCATAAAGCATTTGAGACAGAACACAATTGGCCAAAAATTGTGGCCAAAAGAAGACCAAAACACAAAATCGGCAGGGAAAGTGAAGCCAAAACGGTACAAATGTTTTTTGGTGGACGACGACGACAATACCGAGGAGGTAAACAATAAAAATGGGAAAATATTTATGAAAAATTAATGTGAAACACTGTAGATGTGGAGGAGCTTTATTTAAAAAGATCAGTTTTAGTAATGATTAATAAAACTTTTTTGAAATTTTAAAACAAAAAATATCTTGAGTTAAATATGAACCTACCTATGTAATTAATCTCAATTTTCTTTAAATTATCTATTTTAAATTGCTTTTTATGGAAATTCTAATAAAATGTTCAAAATATGTACAAAAATGAAGTAATAAATTAATTGATGTTAAAATTCGGTAAAAGATTTATACATTTATAATTTTTGCAATTTTTTATTCCGCAGCCCAATCAGCAAAATAGCTATTTTGCTGGATTTCAACAACGTCAATTTGGTCAGAAAGGAGCTGATATATTAGGTAGGTCTCTTTATTATTGTTATTATTATTCTTTTAAAAATTAAAACATTTTTCAGTTTTATGATATTTTTTACTTATTTTAATTTTATAGGCTGGGAAGAAGGTCCGAAGCGTTCGGAAGGTAGTGGACCACGTTATTTCTATTCAACGCCTAAAAGTTCCCCAACAACCGGCAAACCGATAATTGAAGTGAATATTATTTATTACAATTATACAGTTACAATACAATAAATACAAAAATATTATTAATATATTAATATTATATTATTAATATTATCTTATTTTATTTTTAAAATAAAATTTTATACACCAAAATATAATAAATAATTAAAATTATTTTAACTTTCTTTAAATTGGAAAATTGAATAACAAAAACAATTTTAAAAAGCTTAAAAAGGTTTTATGATTAAAAAAACAATTTGTTGTTTATTATTTCAACAATTTTGGTTTTGTTACATATTTAAAAATTTATAGAGATTTATTTGATTTCCTATCTACATTTTAAATTTGTAAATAGTAAATAACAAATAATATATTTCTAATAAAAAAATATTATAAAAATATTTACAGAAAAAATATTGAAATCTTCATGTTATTCTAAGCGTTAAAATGAATGAATAAATTTAATTTATTTATTTTTTACTTCGTTTAGTACATTGAAGATTACGATGAGAACAAGGCCACAACAACACTGATAACGGGTACGGTGTCAACAGCACCGACAACAATGGAGCGAACCACAATGCCAACAACGGCGCCAAAACAGCATTTCAAATTCAAAATGCAAAAAAGTGCCGCAGATGGAACGGTAATTGATAAACAGAAAAAAATAAATTTTATAATATTAAATAAAAAAATATATAAAAAATATTAAATTAAATATTCATTTACATAATTAAATTTATTTATATTATATATATATATAATGAAATATTCATATAACGCGGTTTAAAATATAATCATTGTATATAATTTTTTGAAAATTTATTATATAGGAATATATAAGAATATTCCTATTAAAAACAATGTTATTCAAAACTATTAAATTTGGATACAAATAGTTGCAAAGGGTACTGTATCGAATATGATATTATAGAAAAAAATAAGATACAGTAATTGTATTTTTTGAAAATTTAATTTATTGTTTTTGAAAAAATATTGGTTAATATAATCAAAAATAACAAATTAAGTCAACGCAACATCGTTCCCGGGCACCGTCCGCAAAGCCTATGGTGAATGAATTTTCAGAGGACGAAGAGACAGAAGATGAATATTCTGAGGATACGGGTAATAAAATTAACAAAATTAATTTTTAAAAATTCAAAAAATTACAATTAATTAATTAAAATTACAGAAGATTTACACATAAGAAGCACAACGCGGAGACCCATTCAGCAGCCACATCAACTGACATCAACAACAAGGAGAGTTCAGGCACAAATGCCTAGAGCACAGGGTTTAACTTTAAAATAAATTAAAATTTAATAATTTAAAATAAAATGATATTTAAACAATTTTAAATTATCATTGATTTATGATTTACAAATTAATTTTTATCAATTTAATTGAGTATGAATTAATTAATTGAGTATAATTGCTTATATTTATTACAAATGGTTTTTTAATTTTAACAAATAATAATTTGATTAGGTGATTTCAATTTATTAATATTAATTTTAATATATTTTAAAATTTAATATTTATGACTGATATTTTTAATAATTATTAATTTTTCAATTATTTTCATAAATTCTCTTTATTTAAGGCATTCCAAGTGTATCACCAACATTTACCGGTACTAATGAAGTTGAGGAAGAGTATCAACAGTCCGATAAAATTGTTGCAAAATTAATACCAAATGTGAAGAAGTTCAAAAGTGCGATGAGACCATTCAATCGGCCAAACGTTGCACTCCCTCCGAGGGCAATTCCCGCAGCACAAAGTGACAATATTTTGTAATTAATAAAAACAAATTTAATTTTATACCCAAAATGTAAATTTACTGACGAGAAAATTCATTTTTCGGTATTCTTTTTCATTGTTTTTTAATTTTTAAAGAATTTAAATCTGTAAAAAATGAATCATTTATTTTTTATTTTATCGCGTAAAAGAATGGAATGAAATTACTATAAACCAAATTGCAATACATTTGAATTTGTTTGCCAAAATAATTTCGGAATAAATTAATTTTTCACCTTTTGCAAAAATTGTTTTTTTAATAAGTTAAAATTAATTTTTATTTTTGATTCCATTATAAATATTATCGAGCAATTGGACTTTTAATTTAATTCGAAAAATATATTATTTAATTACTATTTTAGAGTCGAATAACGATGGAACAACTGAAGAAAAGGAACCGGAAAGTGGGAATAAAGAGTCAACTGCGGAGGAGGAGAACAAAATGGTGGGAAGATTGTCGAAGGAAATGCAGGAACAGGCCCAACTCGTGAGGATAACACCCAATCGGAAGGCAACTGCAGTTGTGCAACAACAGTCGGCCATGCCCAATCTGCAACAATCTGTGCAGCAACTGGTTGCTGCACAACAACATGTTCAACATGTTGTTGCAGAGCAACAGCAAGCAACACAACAACAACAACAACTGCAGCAAGCTGTTCAAGATGTTGCAGAACAACCAGCTGTACAACAACAAGAAGTTACAACTCCACCAACTTTGCAAGAGCTTCCAGCGGCTTCTAATCTGCAACAGACTGCAACCCAAACAAATGAGCAACTTCAAACGCCTGCTAAACCTGAAAGTCCTCAAGATTCGCAAGGCCAGTTTTGGCTTTATTTTTTATTATCAAACATCGGAACTTGGAATATTAGTACCTAATTATCATATCCATTACCTAATTTGTTTTAAAATGTTTAAGTACAAAAATATCTATTGACATTCTTATTATTCTTATTATTTTGAAGCAATTATTTATATTTAAATGATTAGAAATGATCACCATCGGTGATCATTATTTCATTAGAATTTACATTAAATTAATTTTAAAAATATTCATTCAAATTAAATGCATTTAGGGAGGCCATTAGTGCTGTCTCCAGAACACTGCCAAATGGTAATACTTTGCTATTTTTTAACGAAAAAAACAGTACGACCGCAACTAAATCTCTCTATCGAAACCTGGTTTTTGTTTTTTCCCCAATACCTAAATTTCGTGTTTAAAATTAGGGACCTAACCAACCAAACCCCCTCAACCTGCTATTAAAAACACGAGATGGTATAATTTAAAAAAACTTGATTGTGAGTCACAAAATTTGGAAAAAATCTACCCTTGACCCCTACTTAGATTTTTCAATCCGTAGCGTTTTCGAAGTCATGGTCCTGTCTTTAAAAAGCAATATTTTGCTAAGGTTGATCGCTATTCCCGCCTGTACGGAGTAAAGGACGTTCGACAGTTTGTGCACAACAATTGCGCGTTTGCCAAGATGTACTTGCCAACCGCCACCTGTGACGAGATAGACATTTTGGTGGGCTCGTGCTATGACAAACAACAGAAAAGAGTGGCCAAACATTGACAATTTGTTTTGATAATTTTTGATAAATTCCAATTGTTTAAATCGCTTTTTATTGTGTTTTTTAAATAAACCTCAATTAATTTATTCAAAGTTTAATATTGAATTCATAAATTGTTTTGACCGATAATTAAGTCAAAATAAATGTTTATACCGTATTTCCAATAAATTCAAATATTCTAAAAGTTTTTACGTATTCTTTGCTGTAAAGATAACTATATAATAATAGAATATGTGATTTTTTAAGAAGTTTTAATTACAAAATAATCAGATAAATTCACAAAAAAAAAGATCTTAAATTTACAAAATTAAAAATAAATCATTTTTGAATTCCTTTCATCGTTCGCCCATTGAAAGCATCAAACCTTCGTCGGTCTCGACCTGATCCCATGTTGAAGCCATAAATGGCATGAAAATTTTGCTGATAGTGAACATCTCCTCCAATTCACGACAATATATCTAATTGAGATGAGGAGAAAGGAATAAATAATTTGATTTAAAAAACTTATTTTTTAAAAACATTAGTTAATTATTTTATTCGAAAAAACATCATCAGTCAGCTCATTAGGCGACAAAAATTGATTCATTATTAAACTCATTTTTATATGAATTTTTTAAATAATTATCCAAAGTGGCATAATATTTTTAGTTAAATTTTTAATCCTTCATTTTTCGTAAATTTTTAAATAATTTCCACATTGAATTTTTTAATATTTTTTGGATTTTTTAGTAAAAATTAAAAAATTGAACCGCAATTTCTTGTAGCAGTGCCAGCAGCTGTCCAAAACGAACAGCAATTGCGGCGGCATCAGCTCCAATGCGCTGCGCTATCATTGTGTGCAGCTCGACAAACAATGCGTTGCGTTGGGCAATTTGGTCGGGCGAAAGGGGCACAAAGCGTTCAACTAAAATTGGGTGACGAGCGAATATAATTGTATGGGTTATAAAATAATAAATTAATACTTTGTTAAATAATTCGAATATTAAATAATTTAAAAATTGTATGTATTAAAAAGATTTACCCCAAAATGAACCAATTTTATCCCCAATTGTCAAGATTCGAAGCAATTAATTTTAAAACAAGATTTTAGTTTTTGTTAGAATTTAAAATATAAATTTACCCACAATTTTTCTAAATAAAGATGAAATGATTTATTGGCGTTGAATTTTAAAATATTTTTTAATTCATTAATTCAATTTACCACAATTCCACAATTGAATGTTCATTAAGGCACCGATTTCCAATTGAGACATATTCAACGGGTTCCAACGGTGTTTTATGAAATTAAAATGATAATCCAAAAGAGGAACTATGAATCTGAAAGTAAATAAATTCAATCAAATAAAAAACATTTTTTGTTTAACTATTAATAAACAAATAATCTCGGTATTTCTCTAATTTTACAGATATGTTTTCATTACCATTCTGGTGGAGTTTATAAAATTAGGCTCATAAATTTACCTCTAAAAATCACACATTTTCCTATTTTTAAAAATTGTTTAAGTTGCAAAAAACTCAATTCACATATTAAACACATATAAAAAGGTACCTTATTCGTTCATCATTTTCGTTGTCCGTTTCAAAGAAATGTGTCAAATTGTTCTTGCTAATCACACAACATGTATGTGTTACTATCGAATCCAAATTATCACTTTTTGTATCGAAATGGCGTAGCTAAACATTGGAATTTCAAAAATAATAATAAAATATATTAAAAGATACCGTATTTATTGGAATATGAAAAAAACTGGTCGACAATCCAAAGAACTTCAAAATGCCAACCTGTATAAATAAAACAAAAAATTATCAAAATTAATTTTGCATATTTTTACAAAATAATTTTACCTATTATCAATATATTATGTGATATTTGAGTAAAATTATTGCGATTTTCTTTGATTTTTTTAAATTTTATTTCGTTTTCGACTCTTCCTTCGGTTTTCACCAAAGAGAGGTCGAGAAATTATATATTTTTCTGTTTTTTGATTACCTTGCTTTGGACCGTAAATTGGTTAAAATCGGGCAAAAATTCCCCAATCATTGTGCACAACAATGTGATATTCCCACGATGAAGTTTCGAAAGTTCACTGTGCCTTATTGGGTAAAGCGCATCGTTTGGCAGCTATATAAAATTTAAAAATTATAGAAAAAAATAAAAATTTGAATAAAATTGGTAGGAATGTTTGGCATCGAATGAGAATCCAAATCCAATAAAGATTTAAATGACAATTTAAAAAATTGAAACGGAAACCTACATGTGTTTATTTTTTTTAAATTCTCATTTGAAATATTCCTTTTAATTATAAATATTAAAATAAAAATTGAATTTTATCTTAAAAAACTGACACTGTCGAAATTGTTAAGTTCCTTCAAAACGTACAAAAGTGCCATTTCCCCATTTTCCATGTTTTTGTACGCGCAAAGGAATTTGTTGCTCAAAGTGAAGGACAAATCGAATTGAAGTTCAATATGCAATATCTAATCGGTATGAATTAATATATTATTTACCGATAATATTTTAAATGGACTATAATAAAATATAATATAATATGTATTATATTGAAATAATGGCACCATGTTTTTATATTCAATAAAACTTCATACTTTGTTGTTATCATCTTCAATCATAGAATTGCTGTTCAGATTGCCTAAATTTTTTTATTTTTTTACATATAATAATTTTTGTAACTGTTTTACGAATAAATGGAGCAGCTTCAGTGTCTTTGGCCGTTGTCATTCCAACCTCCACACATCGCTTCAAACGACATGCTCGGCACGAGTTTCGCATGCCATCTTAACATCAATTATTTTTAGCCCAAATCTAAACAAAATCTAGTTTCATTCTCAATAGTTGAAATAAAAGCAAATAATTTTTTTTTCTCTTTTTTTATTCAATCCTTTCTTTGATGTAAATCAAGTTTTTCGGGACTGAGAATTCAAGAGTCAAGACATAAAAAGGTTTTTCTGGCTTTCCTCAAAATGAATGGACTGGATATCCATCAACTGGATATCCAGGATATCCAGCTCTTGGATCCAGATTCCAGGTAGGATTCTATTAAATATATCAAGGCTGATGAGATTAGGCGCGGCGAGAATTTTAAAGGATGAAATGGGCCAAGCCGGCTCGGTAAAAAGAAAAGGAGAAAAGAAAAACTGAACATAAAATTTTTATCTATATTTCACCATTGGAAATTAATCATAATGAAGGAAAACCATTTTGGAAAAAATTTTATCCACAAATTTCACCGGGCCGAAAACGAAGAGTTTTGGAGCGGGCTAGGCTGAAAAATTTCGGCCCTAAAATCAGACAAAATCGACCCGAAAACCGAAATCAGCCCTGGATAAAACATATATGAATACTACTTGCCTTTGTTGATGGTACACTGTCCATCTCGTCTGCACATGTAACGACGTCGTTCGAGCACAGAACGGCGAAAAAAGGAGGAACAAGCGCGGCAGGAGGGAATGCCGAAGAAGAAGCCGGTGGAGGGATTGGCACAGACGGGACAGAAGAGGCGAGAATGGGATTGGGGAGGAGGGGGAGGAGGAGGATGGCCAAGGGGAGGGAGCGGGGAGAGGGCCGAGTCGGGACATTGTTGGACATCGGCGGAAGTATCGGGGGAGGGATCGAAGTCGCATTTGTTGGGGGTGACTAATTTGAAGTTGGCCATTCTTTGAAAACAAAATTGAAAAACAAAATAATTAAAAATAAAATAATGATAAAAGGGGAAATATAAATGAAAGTATCACAATATGATAACAGAGGAAATATAAATGAAAGTATCACAATGAATGTTTATCAAAATATTTGTTTTTAATTTTATTTTATCATTACTTATTTTATCCTAATTAATATATCACAATATTATTTTTTATTGATTTTAATATTTTATTAGTATATTAGTAAATAACTTTAGAACATCGTTTTTGATATATTAAAAAACAACTTTGGAAAATAATATTTCTTTCTTATTTCATTTAATATATATTTTTTGTTAAAAAATTTTCGACTTTTTTCATATTTTTTTTATTTAAAAAAGGTAAAATTTTATGTTATTTCATAATTGATTTTTTATTTTTAACAAAATTTTAAAATTAACAAAAATGTTTCTTCAATTATAAATTTTCAAAATTTTAAATCAATTTACTTTACGTGGAATTGCATCATAAAATGGCTTTGTATTAAATTTCGTACGCAAATAAAAAATGAAATAAAATAATCAAAGAAAATCGAAGTTAGTTGGTTGGTTGGGTGGGGCTGAAGCCTTATGATGATGTACTTAATATTTGCTCGCCTCACACGTCGCAAATTTCCCATTGAATTGTTTGGGGAGAGAAAAAAAAATAGTGTGTGTTTTGGGAATTGGGGAATCAAACTACAAACATCGCCCGGGAAAAAGCACTGACATTTGGACCGTAAATTAAAAAACTATAAAATGGAATAATTTTATTAAATTTACAACAAAAATAGGTTATAAAAATGTATATATTCTATTAATTCAATTAATATTCCATATAATCATTAAAAATAGTAAAAAAATATATTTTGAAAAGTTGAAAAATTATCAAAAATATTGATAAAATTACCATTTAAAATTTTTATTGAATATCAAAATAATAATTTAAAAATAGATGAAAAAAATATGAAAATTACTAACTATTTGAAAAATATATTTTCGACAAATAATAAAAATAAAGTAAAATAAACTTGGTCAAATGGAGTGTATTTTTACTGATGTTGTTTATCTTAAAAATTCTCGATAATACAATTAAAATTAATCATTTTGAACTGTTTTCGTCGTCCTTTTTTCTTCATTTTCATCTTTTGTTACCATCACATGCAGTATATCCTCCCAACTTTTGGCAATGGGTGGCAAGAATATATTTGTTAAATCAAATGTCTGCTGTATTTCCCAGGACAATGCCTAAACGTCGAAATAAAACTAAAAATAATTTTAGATCTAAAAAATTAATTATAGTTATTATAGTTTTAAAAATCAAAAATTGGAATTGTACAATGATTGACTCTTTTAAATAATATACCATAGATATTGAAACATATGTTAAAATAAATTTAAAAAAATTTTAATATTTTAATTTTGTAAATTGAGCTAAAAAAGCACCTCAACATCGTGCAAAAAGGCAAGCAATTGGCCATAGCGTATTGCAATTGCGGATGGATCAGTGTTGTCGCCTTGTTGCGCAACAACCATTGCGTGCAACTCCACAAACAATGCGTTGCGCTCCGCACTTTGCGCACTCGACAACGGCAAAACGCGATCCACTTAAGCAAAAAGAAATAAATTAAAACTCAAACAAAAAAATAAGCTAATCTGCGCGAATGGGGAGAAATTAGGGGGTAAAGAGTAATTTTTGGGGGAAAACGAAAAATAGCGCCTAATTTTTTATTTTTTATTAAAATTCCGCTCTATATTTTGAAAATGAGATGATTCTATAAGATTATGAAAATTGATGGAATTTTGATTTGAATTTTTTCGCAAAAAAAATTATTTTACCGCAATTCCAAAATTGGATGCCAGTTAAAGCGCCTATCTCGGACATGCAAATTGCTAATGGCTTGAAGCGGATCAACATAAAATCTGCCAAACGTTTCAGAAGGTGGACTGCAAGTCTAAAATTTAAAAAAACAATAATTTAATAACAACAAAAAAGAATTCGACAATTTGCTAAAAAACACATCGATATTTTTAATTTTTTGTTTTGTTGTATCAATTGAAATATGAGTAAATTTTATTTTTTCTATTTTCGGCAAAAATAATAAAATTGTTTTTTAAATGTAAACAAAAATTGCTTGTTTAAGTTGAATTTTATAAAGCCATCATCTATGTATATTTGTTTTTAGTTCAAATTTATTTTTTTATTTAATTTAATAATTTGTAATTCTTATTTTTAATTCAACAAATCGACCTAATCCTTTCCTCCGCTCCCTCTTTATACACGGAGAAGAAATAGTCAGGTTTCTCCACCGAAATCAGACAACACCCAGCCAAGACCAAATGTTCAAGGGGTGATTGGTCTGGGAACGCGTTGATCTTAAAAAATGTATTAAAAAAAATTAAATGCGATAAATACATTTTTAAAAAATTTTAAAAAATTCAATTTTGGAATATAAATATTTTTGTTTGATAGCTACTATTTTTCACCTGATAATTTTTATTTTTTTGTAAAGTATTTTAAATTTTTAAAATAAATTTTAATGGGAAAGGTCAAACTTTACCGTTGCATCAGACATGCCAAGAATAATGGCTTGGAGGAAATAGTTTTTGATAATGCCAACCTAAAATATAATAAATTCGAATATATTTATAACAAAAAGTGGAAAAATTGTATTTATAGCGTAGTTTTTAGTTTTTATTATACAATTATACATCGTTACCATATAAATAATTAAATAAAATTTTTATCTATTTTTTTTGAAAGTTTATGCCTTGGTCTCAAAGGTTTGCTCGCTAAACTGCGGAAACAGTTGGTGAATTTGGGCAATTTGAAGAGGAATGGTGCCTTGTTCAATTTGAAGCAGTTCAGTATGGGTGACGAAATAGAACTGTGGGAAAAAACAATAGGTAATTGTAGTATTTTATATTTATTATATACCGTATATTTTTGTAATTATATTTTAAAAAAAGTTTTATTATTATTTTCATTTTTTATTATTATTTTTGTTAAATATTTTTGAGAATTCTTTGAGATAAATAACTAATCAATGGTTTATTTAAGAATTTAAGAAGAAAGGGTGCAAACAAATATAAATCCTTTCTATTTCAAAAACCTAATTTAAAAAATCTAATTTATTCTAAATAAAACATTATTTTAAATTTTCAAAGTTAAATTAAAAAATTATTTTGTTAGGCTTAATTCTGAACCTTTTGGCAACCAAACGCCATTTTATGTTTCCTATCCAGTACATTGATCAGCGCTCGCTGCCCGTTCACAATGTTACGCGATGACTGCAAAAATTTGTTTGAGGTAGGATAGGACAGCGACACACTCAGCTCCATACATAGCTAAAAATTTTAATTTTTTTCTACCGTATTCCCTCCTCTTTTCAATTTTACAGAACTTCCAATTTTATGACCCTTTCTAAATTTATTAAAATGATACTTTAAAATTATTGATACTTACAATGTTTCCTCTAATTTTGCATTGTTTTTCCATGCTCTTTTCACAGGCAAAAAAGATAACTCTCCGCAAACCGCAAACCTCGATTTTTCATTTTACATGAATTTGATTTTATTTGAAAGAATTTATTAGCAATTTTTATTTTTGTAATTAGATGATGAAAAAAATATTTGAATTCTTTTTGCGTATTATATTAAAAAAATGAAATTTTAGCGAAAGTTCTCACCTTATTATCACTGCCACATAAATTAACACTTTCTAGCTGATTTGAAATGGAATTGCTAGAATGGATCTTGTTTTTCGAAGCAGATACTTTTTTATGAAATAATGGTTGATCTGCTGAAACAAATTAAATTTAATTAATAATAATTTAAATTTTTAAAATTAGAAATTTTGTTAATTTTTTACCTTTTAATTCTTTGCTACCTTTGTATATGCTCATGCCGACATCTACACATTTTTTCAGACGACAAGCTCGACACGAATTGCGCATTGCAGCTAAATTTGACTGATTTTTTAAATCAAAAATCGGATAATTTATATTTTCTTTTTTTGATTTAATCAATTTACTTAATAATAAAAAATTAACATTAATTTTTATTATATTTTTTAACTAAAGCATAAATTATTTCAATAATAAAAGTTCAATTAAATTTTTAAATTTTTTTATTATTCTGTTTATAAAGC
>JAQIYK010000757.1:0-12267 GCA_034700465.1 Rotylenchus robustus | reverse complement strand
GCCGCCCTCGCCTCCTCAGCCCCCGCCCCCCCCCCCGCGGGGTGTCGAACCCTACTGCAAACGGTCTAAAATGTCCCAAAATGTGCATAAAATTGGATCTTTTTTTAGAAAACCCTAAGGTGTAAGGTGTATAGATTTTTTTGTATTTTTAGTTTTTAAAATAAAACGTTTCCTCAATTTTCCGCAAAAGTTTATCATTTGTCTGTTTATCACTTTTTAAAGGTTGATTTTTGAGTAATTGGTATTTGGGGGGGTTTTCATAAATAATTAAAAACTTAAGGCAAATTCAGTTAACAAACAGATTTACTCTATTATTATTCTAATCGACTCTACTTCGATCCAAATAAATACTCACAGAAACAACAACAGTAATACCGGCAAGCAAGTAAAAGCAACGGTAATGCAATGCAAAAGAAGCGAAAACTTTAGCGAGGACTCAAATTGCATGGACCGACAGTACCATTTCATGGACGAGCTGGGCTCGGGTGGATTCGGAAAGGTGAAGCTGGCCATTCACATGCTGACGGGCGAGAAAGTCGCAATCAAAATCATCGACAAAAAGGCGATCGGGGTAAGACTACTTTTTAAACAATTATAAAAATTTGAGGACACAAAGACTGGATGCCTGAATATCACTCATTATTAGTGACTTGATACAAAACAGGTTACAGGGATGTCACTATTTTAGTTACATGGTACCAAGCAATTATAAGAAACAAATAAATTTAATCGATTCATGTCTTCTAATTTAAGTACTATCCTTACGGACAGGGGGTAGCGAGCAGGGGGGTTAGGGGGGTAGCTAAAAGGGGAAGGGCGCTCGCCCCCACCGAAATGCCAAAAATTATACATTTTTAATAGGTTTTCAAAATTCGCGAAAAAATAGGCGCCGCGAAACTATCACTTTTTCAATAGAATCTTCTATTATGAACCCAAAAACCTTTAAAATTTTTCCTAAATTGCTAATTGCTGTTACTGGCGCAAAAAATTTACCGAAAATAAATTCGAAAAATCTATTTATAGCCTGATCTTCCGCGTGTTGCTGCCGAATTGGAAGCTCTGAAGCAGCTAGCCCATCAAAACATTTGCCGAATGTTTCAATTTGTCGAAACTGAGGAGAAATATTACATTGTCATGGAGGTACTATTATACTCTTTCATTTGCAATCTGTTTGTTCAGCAGAAGAAAGCTAAACCCATGTCAGTCCATTGATTGATCACAATAAATTCAAATAATTAAAAAGTTGTGTTTTAGAAAACGAATAGGGATACAGATACAGCATTCCGCGAATAGAGACTAGCGAAATCTTCACATCATAATACTAAAATAATTTTTGATATTTAAGCATGTAAAATATTATTATAGACACAAGTAAAATAAGTGTGTGCATTTATATTTAAAAAATAACAAAAAAATCCGAAATAAATACAATTTTTAACAAAATACTTATATGGTTAATAGCTACTAACACTCTAATCTTAAAGTACTGCAATGGTGGCGAAATGTTCGACTACATTGTGAAAAAAGAGCGGCTAGCGGAATCGGAGGCACGCCATTTTTTTCGCCAACTTGTCCAAGCGGTGGCTTACATTCATTCAATGGGTTCGATTTACATACATTATTGATTCGTGAAGAGCATAACGTCGGGTTTTTATGTAAATTGTAAAATTTTACTTTTCTATAATATGTGCAAAGAATTTCCTGTGAGTGAGCGTTATATCTTTTTAGGCTTTGCACACAGAGATCTGAAGCCCGAAAACCTGCTACTCACCCAAGACCTGCAACTGAAGGTCATCGATTTCGGCCTTTGTGCAAAACCGATGAACGGCCTGACCGGGGTGCTTGAAACTTGCTGTGGCTCGCCAGCTTATGCAGCGCCCGAACTGATACAGGTAAACGGAAACCCCGGACCTGTATTGGGATTAAAAAAATTAACTAATGAATATTTTAATAAGTGTCTCCATTGCATTTTATTACTATTATTAAGGACAAATGTTATTATGGCAATGAGGCGGACATTTGGTCGATGGGAGTGTTGCTTTACACATTGCTTTGTGGAAATTTGCCCTTTGACGATGAGAACTATTCGAGGCTTTTCAAGAAAATTTTGGTAGATTTTTGTTGTTACATATTCTAGGTTTAGATATAAACGTAATAGTACGGAAATTGCATAAAAATAAAATAGAGTGAAAACGAATGTAAATGTATTTGGTATTTACAGAATTTATTGCAAGAGGAGTTAAACTAATTTATTTTCTCATCTTATTGTATATTTTTAGCAAGGATTCTACCTGGAGCCGAGCTATCTTTCTTCGCAAAGCAAAGAGTTAGATTTTAATGGAATTTTGAAGAACCACAAAATGAAATAATTTAAACTTTAAACTTGGCACAATTTAAAATTTTTAAAAAATGGGTTGTCAGGTTTTTGCGCTGCATGCTCACTGTTGACCCGAGACGGCGTGCCACAATTAAACATATTTTGGCCCATCCATGGCTCAACAAAAACTATGAACAGCAGCTGAAATGGCGGAGCATTTACAATGTAATTGAACACAATGAATACACACATTCCATTTCCAACACAAATACACATTGAATATTAAATTGAAAAATATTTCAAATTTACCTTTATTGCAGAGAGAAGTTGTGGACGAGGATGTTTGTCGCGAGCTTGTTTACTACTACGGCACAACAATGACGGACATGATGGCCAGAATCAAACAAGTAATTTCTTTTGTGGGCATATTTTTTAAAACACCAAAAAATCGATTCTGATTTAATCTCAAATTTGAGTTCATTTTTGTTGTTTCCAGTGGAAGTTCGATTATGTCACTGCTACCTACCTGATTCTGCTGCAAAAGAGTGAGTGTTTTTGCGCAATTAAATTCCATCCAAAAAATGGTTTTCAGAAGAACGCAAACAAAACTTTGCATTGCCCTCATACCGCGGAGTATTCATTCATTCATTATTTTTCTATTTCAGACAAAAAGAAGCCTTTTTATCCCAAGGCAAACAAGCTGCCGTGCTCGCCGACAATACACGGCTCGCTGGACCTTGACCTGGATCTGTCGGGCATGGAGGACACCTCGAACAACAACAGTTCACGCAGTGATGATCCGATGACGACGCCGACAGCTAAGGTTTGGGATGTTGGGAAATTTAAAACAAACTAAAGAAATATAATTAATTATTCTGTTCCAAAAATGTCACCTTAAACTAAAATTGCTTACAATTTTCTCAAAATTTGCTAATTCTAATGTAATTTAAATTGAATGTTTAGAAATTGGAGTCCATGGAGCTTTGTTCCCCGTCTTTATTCTGCCATTCGCCTCAGCAGCTTGGAAAACGGGTCAATGTTGTGAGTGAAACAATTTTCATTGGCAGAAAGGACTATAAAGTTGGGACCTGGCCTTTGTTACCCTTTTCAAAATTAAAAAATATATATATTTTAAAATTTATCTTTGAATCTTTCTGCTGAACTGGATTTTTGGTTTGATGCTCCATGCATTCATTCATTGACAGGTAAATGCTTGTTCCAATTCGTCGGTGGGCGACAGGCCGGCCAATCAACACAACATTCCCGTTTACGCCAACAACAAGGAGAACCAAAGACCAGCAGCACCCACCACTGCAACAGCGGGGTCAGCCCGTGGAAATGGTCGTTGTCCGGTCGGGGCGCCGATTCGTGGGGACGAAACGCCACGACCAAAGAGTGTGTACACCACGCCGAGACGTGCACCCATTGGTGGCTTTTGCTCTCCCGCGCCTGCGCACCGCCGACCCAACTCGGTGGAGCGTCCGCCGCGCCTTCCGCTGGGAATGACAGTAAACGACCAACAAAAACAACAGCAACACCACCATCAACAAAGGCACATCCAGTTCCAACAACGCTCAAATTCGGCAGACCGACCATCAACTTCAGGTTGGGTCTAGACCTAGACGTGTACCGTGCACCATTTAATTTTACGTTTTATATTTTACATAAATATGCAACAAAAATTACTAACTAGCAAGGAAAGCATAATTTGACTTACCGATCCTACTTGAACTCGGTTCTGGTTCTACATTTTTCTGCCCAATACCAGGCACGATTTCACCGCCCTCCTCGCATCCGTCTTCCATGGAACGAATGGCGCGCATTGACACTCGGGACGAACCCAAGTCGCCCGGAAGACTACGACAGCGCGTGTTTTCTTCACTGGAACGCAAGGCCGACAAAATGATCAACTTGTTGACGCCGAGGAAAATTCGGCCGGATGCGCCCACAAAGTTAAAGTGTATAAAGGTACTTTATAGAATTATAAATAAAGTTTCTGTTTTTTAGTTTCCAATGCTTTACCTGAATTAGTTCATATTTTTGCTAAGGTCAAATTCAAGTTTAAACTAAAAAAAATTAAAAGTGAAGTAGTATAGAATGAATCACATTTCATTTATTAATTTTTATTTTATTTGTTTATTTTAAGAGAATGGTCAATGTGTCGGTGACATCGTCGTCGGACCCGTCGAAGGTGCGCGAAGAGTTGCTGAATGTTCTGAGGAGTCAGGGAATGGTGCCGGTCCAAAATGGGTATAAGAAAGTTTTTTGGGTTTTTTGATTATTCGAGTGAGTGAGTATAAATGTAGATGGAAGATATCGGGGTCGAAGAAGAATGTGGCGAGCGGCAAACTGACCACCGTCGAGCTGGAGGTGGTCGCCATCGAGAACATGGACTACGTGGGCGTGAAGCGGAGGAGGATAGAGGGCGACGCATTCACTTACAAGAAGATTTGCGAGCAGGTACGGGCACGAAACGAAAAGAGCATACCAATTAACTAACGCTGATTCAAACCGAAAACATTGAAAATGCATTCGAAAATTACTGAGGGAAAGGGTTACCCAAATGCCCTAGGGATTTTCGGAAAACTGATATTTGAATATATTTTTTCGAGACTTTTATATCACCTTCTTATTTTTGCCTGTGTAAAAAAATGTAAAAAATTTCTGAACTATTGGGCTTCTTACTGGAGGTTAGGGGAACCGGCAAAAAACCAAAACACTATGGAATAATTTACATGCAAATTTCATCCAAACAGATCATTAGAAAACAATGAACAACCTTCTCTCCCGTGTTAGAATAAATTTTTGATTAGAAAAAATGATTTTATGAAAATATCAATGATTATGCAAATTTCGGTTTTGTTCGGTTTCGGTATTCTTCATACATATTCCTCATTAGGTTCTTCTGATGGCCGGTCTTTGACAGTACTGCTGAAAGTGAGCTTCTCTCATCGACAACGATACATACCTGCTGAATTGATTCATATTTAATATTTACTACAATTATTTTTTATTGTCCATCCCTTTCGACGCCAAATGCACAGTTCATACGCATCTTTTTCCCTTTTGTGTCGACTGATTGTAAATTTCGGAATAAATTCTCCCACGGATGAACATCCCTTTCTCCCGTTTACCCGAGCGGCGGATAACGGACGGCTTAAACCTGTGGATTTGGTAGAACACTTCGGGATAAAAGCTCCTCTAAAAACTAAAACCCAAAAAAATCCATCCCCCCCCCACCACTACATCACTTCCCACTTCTGTAAAACAGGAGTGGAAATGGACCGACATTTTCGTTTTTGCAAACTTTTTCGACCTTTTAGAAGCTCTGAAAAGTAAATCGGCCAAAGGATCAGCGACTGTCGTCAAACAGATCAACCGAACTACATGAACTCAATGGGGCTGTGTTCGTTCAACTTTCTTTACTATCATTTTAAGTCAAATGTTACTCATTGCAAAAATGAATTGGAAGAATGTGTGTCAATGAGATGAGAGAGGGAGAGAAGGGGTGGCAATGCTTATATTGGGTGGGGGAGACAAAGTTAACAGGATAAAGCTTTGGTCGGTTGGTGATGATCCAAATGTAAATGTGCGGAAGGTACAGTGGAAGGACGCCCTTGAGGAATACAATTCAAAACTGATGGGAATGGAAAAAGGGATCGAAGTTGGGGGAAGGAAGGAAGGTACATGGTCACAGTTACAATCAGGCAGATACAGGGTGGGCCATCGCCAGTTTTGCATTGCCTTCGTGGACATATTAACCTTTTACAGGACTTGATATTTTCCAAAAATGGAGAAAATTTTAAGGAAATCTTGAATTTTAGAAGTACAAAAACCTATCATTTGCTTGGCGACAGCCCAGTATTATTACATTAACCAGTAAATTGGGAGATTGAATAAAAGGGTGAAAAGACTAGCCGTGGTTCGAGATGGACAGATGAGATTAGAGAGAGAGAGAGATACAGTGTGATATTTGTAAACTGAAAATAAAACAGTGTGATCGGACAAATAAATAGCAGCAAAAGCCGGGTTTTCAGCCCTTCCCATAGTACTGCTTCAGCCGGACTTAAAAAAATAATAAAAAAAACTTAAAAAATAAAAATAATCAAAAATATAAACCGTGCCACGCAACGGACGCACACGCGGAAATGGTCCGAAACTGGTGGATGATTTTGCGCGGCATGAAGTACACACTGTCCTCGCAAAGCTTAATCAGAAAACAAAATTACTAAAAGAATAATAATGTATTTAGAGCAAAAAAAGATTATTTAAGTAAATTTTGGAAATTTGTTCCAATTTTCGACTACTTCCTTTTTATCCCAATGAATATGAAAACAGCGTCCATACAAAAATATTAACTAACCGTAAACTTTGCATAGCGAATGCCCTCTCGCCTTAGCGCATTCAATTTGGCCTCTTCAACCCATTGGATGCACTAAAATTTCAAATCCATTTGGTCCTGAAATTGGCACTGATTTACTTGAGACATTGGTGGTTCGAAGAGGTCCAGCTGCAAAATGCCAGCTACCCGTTCAAAATCGGCCGCATGGAAACAAATCACGTCCTTCACTATTCGGGGATGACTAAAAAATGTGCATCCATATAACAGAATTCTTCTTTTCTTTCGTAAAATCAACAAAGTCAGTGAACAAAACAATTTCAAAAAAATAAATAAAAGAATAATAATAACAGATAAATTAATTTTTTGAATTTGAAAAAATGGAAACGTTATACAAAACCCTAAAAATCATTGGACTAACCCAAGCGAACAAGTTACCCGACCGAGGTATGGGGTATTCTTATTTTTGGGAGAATTTAATTTATTCTGAAGCATAAAATGAGAATCCAAGAGAGTTTTTGACACGAAAATTGTACCCTAGCAGTTAAGTTGTTAATTTTAGAAGTTTTGAATTCTCAACTAACCCCTTTTCCCTCTTTGTTGGGGTCCGAACCGCTTGAAGAATGCCTACTGCGCCCGTGGCGTGCTGCACTTTGTTTTCGTCCTTCACATGGTCCGCATGACACGGTGTCCGGTCCTCGAACAGAATCTCTCTCCGCTCCAATGATCTTTAAAATTTCAATTTTTAAAGTTCAGAATAAAATTCAACTTCAATGGAACTGTTCCGCCTCTGCCCGTTTTGTGCCCAGCACTGGCCCTTCTTTGCTGTTGTTGCTTACTTTTCGATAAGTCATCCGATTTGTTGGCCTCATCAGTTCGAATCAATTGCTCGCCCGGACGACACCAGTAAATTGGTCCATCATCCGAATCTATTAAATAAAACAGTTTATTCGTAAATATCGTACAAAAAATAAACAAAAAAATGATCGAATTTTAAAAATTTGTGCCAATGCAATATCATATACCATCCCAATTTTCTTCATATGACAGAAATTTACAAAAAAGAATTATTAAAGAAAAGTTAAGTGTTTTTTTATGCATTTCGCAAATATGGTTAGCTTTCTAAAGTTAAAAAAGAAACCAGTGGGTTTGTTGTATGAACAAATGGTCCGATCGCCCCAAGGTAACAGTATTCTCAAAAAAGGACATTCCTCCAAGCGTTCAATAATGTGCTAAATTTATATAAACAATTATGTTGTTCAAATTTAAAGTCGATTATAAACCTGAAAATAGGCACCGCACTCTTCCTGCTTCTTACCAACCAATGTAAGCTCTTTCAACGGTCCACATCTGAAAGATTATCAATAAACAACGGTTTTAAATTAATCAAAAATGTTGAAACTTAAACTTTTACTCAAATATATCTAATATGGTACATGGTACATACCTATAGGTTCCGTGTTGATAGGTGGAGAGCACTTTTTCGTAGTAATCCCCGAGGCGAACTGTTTCAACCAGTTGTTTGTTTTGCAGCGATCCCATTTTGACTGGCAAGTTCGGATATTTTGTGCCCAAATATTCGAGGAGATCCTAAGGAATAATAAACACCATGTTTATAGTTATCAATAATAAAACCTCCAAATATTCAATAGCATGTTCTACAATGCACATGACGAAGAGTGGCACTTTGTCCATCTCCGACATACCCAACGTGATAAATTCTTCCGCAAATTCGTTCAGTTCCCCGGAGCTCAAATTGTGCTTCAACCTACGCCAATCGCACCGCAACACTGTGGCGCCTCCGTTGGAATGGGTTTCAATGTGCACGAAACGACGAAACTAAACATTTTAAGACGAAACTAAACATTTTTAAGTTTAAGACAAAAATACGAATAACTATTTGTTAAAAAAGCTCAACCCAAATTTAACATCTTTTTTTTGAAGACCGACCTCGGGTATGGTTAAAAAAATACAAAATTTATATGCCCTTTTCTTAACTTTTTTTTTTCTCTTCACAACTCAAAAATATAACAACAAACCCTTTCGGAAATATTTGGCACTTTGTTTGTCGTCTCTTTGTTTCTTCTTTTGTGCTTTTTCGGCACATGGTAATCATTGTTGTTTGTTTCCTTTTTTATTCCATTCTCTGACGAGATGACATTCACTGTTGATCGCTTCTCCTTCGCATGAGATCCATTTGACATATTCTCGTCGTTCGTTTTAACTCTAAATTTCGAATTGAATCAATTTTTTTGTTGTTGTTGTTGTTGTGTTTGCTTTCTTTACAATCGTAATTGTGAATTTTAAAATTTCATTAAAAATTTAAAAATCGGATAAAATTCTAAAACATCGTTTTAAGACAAAGACCATACCTTATATAACTCTATTCTCGATTTTCGGAAGGGGTTAAATGTATTCTAGACATTGAATATTATATTAAAATTGATATCGAGATAAAGTAATTTTTATAAGCTTTAGGAATGAAGTTTTTTTTGTAAAAATCTAACTTTTTGGCATTTTTTAGTCTTTATTTTAGCATTTTTAGCCTTTATTTCCTCGTTTAACCTTTTTTGTTGACTATAATGGGAGCTTTTATTTGTAAAAATCTTAGCCTTATTAACCAAACCTCGTCGCATTAGTCTCACTCTCGACGCCACTTTCAGTGTGGTGGATTGTCGACGGTTCTGTTTTTATTTCTTTGAGTAAAAATGGTGGCGATTTGGATGTTTCTACCGAAGACGGCGAAGATAGCTTTGGTATTATAAACGGCATGTTCAATTTGTGGTCGGCGGACACGGACACAGACAACTGAACAACAAAATAATACTTATTATAAAAAAACTGTTAATATTTTCGGGAAAAGGGATGTAAAGTCTCAAAAGCAAAAGATATAAAATTCTCCTAAAATCAAGTGTTTTATTTTTTTGCAAAACTTGCATGTTGTGTAGGTGTCATTTCTTCTTTCTTTTCCGTTTTCTTGTCCATTTGTGTTGTCAAACTGGTTCCGTTTGTCTTGCAGAGTGAAATGTCCAACTTCTGGCCCGCCGAGAAGGAATGTCTTGTCGCTTTTTTGTCGCCCATCGCGTTTTGCTCCAACTTCTTCCCATTGCATTTGTTGTTCTCCTCCTTCGATGCCCTTTTCACCAGCGGTGAATTGTGGTCTCCGCCCTCTTCGCCCAACTTGCGCTTTTGTTGCCTTTGCAACTTTTTGTTGGCCTTTTGCAGGTCCATCAGAATTGGGTCTGCTGCCAGAAACATCTCGGATGACTTGCAGGACTAAACAATTGTTAGTGTTTTGATAGTATTTGGAGAGAAAATCACATGCTTAACATATCTTCCACCAAGCTACTTTTTAATTAGCTTTAAGCTTTCATATAAGAAAGTGACTAATATAGTTTTAAAAATTCTACTAAAAATTAAATATAGAAGTGTTTACGGACTTAAAGAAGGTGGTTATTTACGGATAGCATTAATGTTTAAAAGCATTAATGTTTAAAAGTTTAAAAACACTATAAGCATTTACCTGCTGTTTTTGAATTGGAACTGAACGATTAGCTGTTGGTGATGATGAAGATCGTTCTATTGTTGCCGTAACATTCTTGTGATGGTTCGTCGGAGATGAAATGGGAGGAGGAGGGGGCGGAGGCGAAAGAAGCATTGGATCGGAAGAGCTGCTGGATGGAACACTACTAAAATTTAAACTTAATGACAATCAACCAACCAACTCAGGCCTGTAACCAGGGGGGAAAGGGGTGGGAGGAATTCCCCCTCCCAAATTTAAAAAATTGAAATGTTTAATAGGTACCTACCTATTTTGTTTTCAAAATTATCGAGAAAAAAATTCGCCGTAGCGTCGCGAAACTATAAAAATTTAGCTTACAATCTTCCAAAACAAAATAAACCCTTTAAAAATCGGCTTTTTCGATGGGATATGGGAATAAAAAAGGGCACCGGAAATTTTTCGATTTCCCACCCCTGGAAAATTTTTTCTGGCTGTTTGAATAAGATGTATGGCGAATGAAAGAAAAAATACATATGTAGTTGTAAAGTTGGATCATTGAATATATAATATTCAATTTTGAGCTGAAACTGCCAAAACTTTGTTCATAAAATTAAGATGTCAATTTTTGAGAAAAAGCACTATTACTACTTAATAATCCAAATAGAAATAATTGTAGTATTATTAGCTGTTTTGATTCAAACAATCAATTTCTTGGACACAAAACATCCAAAGTATATGCATTTCTTCAAAAAATTCTTTTTAATTAAGATAAGAGCCATCCGGAATCAAAAATGAAATGTTTTACGATTTACCTGGAATGCCGCTCCTGGTGAGATGGTTTTGTTTGGAATTTTGGCGCGGATTTATTATCGATATTATTATTATTGGAGATCTTCATTGCGGATGAGATTGGTTTAGCAATTGAGGAGGAAGAGTTGGAAGCATCTGGCAAATGGGCGTGGACGGGAGAAGAGGAGCAGGAGGACGAAGACGACGACGATATATCCATCGAGTCGGACTTTGTCATGTGTGTAATATGTAGTAGGATTAATAATTAATTAATTATGCCTAAATGTAAGATTATTAATTAAATTAAATAAAACTATAAAATAAAATTATTGTTGTAGAACCTAGAACGTAACAGATTAGGGAGGAATAATTTATGTACTTTTCGAACAAAAAAGTAGGTAGTGTATGCAGGGCTCCCAGAATACCTTTTTTAAAAGGTTTTTCCTTTTTTGACGATTTTCCTTTTTTGTGCCTTTTAAATTGACATGCCTTTTTAAAGCCTTTTTTAAGCCTCCCTCGTCATAAATTTTTGATAAATGTACATACATTTTTCACCAAAATTTCAATAAAATTTAGAAAAAATCAACATTTTCGCCGAGTTTGTCGATTTTCACTTCAAGAAACGTCCAATTTCTTAACAAAATGTAATGAATTTTTTAAAAAATTTCCCGACGGCGCCTATCGGCACCGTCGGCCAACGGCCACTTCATTTACCAATTTTTTCTATAATTTGAATTCAAAAAAGGAAAAAATTTAAATTTCCTAAGCAAACAATTAATTTTTGTCAATAAAAAAGTTTAAGTTTATTAGTGATATGCAGGCCCGTAACCGTAACGAAGGGGGGTAGGCTAAAAAATTTTAAGAGGGTCCTCCCTTATATTTTCAACATTCGCGAAAAATTTTCGCCCGATAATGCAATTTTTCTGTGTTTTTTGCAAATTTTCACAATTCTTTAAAAAATTAGACTTTCTGAAAAACCCGGCGAAAATTTTTCAAAATTTTGTACATAGCTCCTTTCGAAATAAATGTCTGGGCTCGTTACAGGCCTGCTTGAAACTTGAGGGGGGGGTGGTAAATTTCACTTTGGTTTTTTGCTTTTTTAAGCCAAACAATGTGTTTTAAGCAAACAATTGACATTTTTGCCCCCCCCCCGTTAATAGGCTAGTACAACAACTTTAAAAATTGGGGCGGGACGGGCAGTTGCGCTCCACACTCCACATAATATGTGGCACATACAATCAGGCCCGTAACGAGTCCTTGGGTTTGGGAGTGGGGTGGCGATTTTTTTTTGAAAAACATTGATTTTCAAAGAAAACTTTG
>JAQIYK010000756.1:0-12288 GCA_034700465.1 Rotylenchus robustus | reverse complement strand
TTGGAAAAAATAAAATAAATAAATAATAAAATAATTAAAAATAATTAAATTTAACTATATTTAAATTCAAATTTTATCCTCAAAAATCATTTTTCAAAAAAGCATATAATTGCAACTTTTTGCAATTTTAAATTTTTGAAATAATAATAAACAAGTAATTTGTTGTGTGTAAATAAATTGACCTAATTTTTAAAAATAAATAAAAATATAAATTAAAAATTAAAAATTTAATACAAATTCATATAAATCAATAAAAAATAAAATAATGAAAAAATAATACAAATTCATATTCATAAAGGCGATCACTCCCCTTTGGGTAGTAATTATTTGGAAAAAATAAAATAAATAAATAATAAAATAATTAAAAATAATTAAATTTAACTATATTTAAATTCAAATTTTATTATCGAAAATCATTTTTCTAATAAAGCAAATAATTGCAACTTTTTGCAATTTTAAAGTTTTGAAATAATAATAAACAAGTAATTTGTTGTGTGTAAATAAATTGACCTAATTTTTAAAATTTGTGTTTTTTCTTTTTTTCTTTTTTTTTAGAAAAATAGTTAAATAATAACAACGAATAAATAATAATAAAAATAATGAATGAATAAATATTTATACAAAAATTGTTGCAAATTTTTTTGGTTGTTTTTTTCCTAAAAATTGTTCTAATGATCGATCGCATCAATTAGCCTTCTCTGAAGATTTGTCCTTCCAGCCATAAAAAATTTATTTTTTTAAATAAAAATAGCAGCAAAAATTTGAATTTTGGAGCTTTTAAATTTTGCCAAAATAGGTTTATTGAATTTTTTAATTTTTCGAATTTTTGCTCAAAAATTTTAAATATTTTTTTTTTAAATTTTGCCTAAAAATTGTCCAAATGATCGATCACCCAGCAATCCAACTATTTTGTCCGTCCAGCCATTGGACCGAAGTTTGCATGTCCGGGTATTGGATGGTGATGATGGCATGTTCGTGTCCGAAGAAACGGTCCAAAGCCAAAGAGGCACGGAACTAAATTTAAATTTTTTAAATTTTTTCATACGAAAAATAGGGTTTTTTATATTCGACATATTTGGGTTTTCTGTGGTGAGAAAGTCGGAACCCTGTATCCAATCCTGTTGAACCGATCCGGCATCAAATTCGAAGTTCGAATGGAAATGCAGGGAATTCTTCATGGAAAGAAAATTTTAGAAAAATTGGCGGAGAAATTGAAAGCAGGGATGTGCGAAATTTTTAGTTAAAAAATTTTAAAAAATTTAGCCCCCCCCCCCGAACCCGGTGATGCCCAACTTTTTGGTGATGCCCGTGCCCGATTCCGACCCATCCCCGCGAGGACGGGAATGAAAATACACCCCTAAAAATAACAAAAATTCCCGAAATTTTTGTAAATTTTTGAAAAAATTGGTCTCTACAAAAAGTGAAATAAAAAATATATGGTAAAAATTGCAATTTTATGCACTTTTAGGAAATTTTAAAATTTTAATAATGTTTTTGGAAAAATCCATCTTCGACGGGGATCCCCCCGTCCCCGACTGGCCCATCCCCACTACTACACTACTACTACACTACTACTACATATACCGTATTTCCTCTAATAGAACCTCCGGGGGTTCTATTTTTCAATATCCCCGGAGGGTACTATTTTTCAATACCCCCGGGACTCTATTGGAGGGGGGGTTTAATTGGAGCTATTCAATTGGAGCTATTTTTGGGCTCTATTTTTCAGTGAAAAAAATTTCGGAAATAAAGGTCTAAATTGACTTTTTTGGTCACAAAATTAAATTTTTTGGTCAAAAATAGCTTTTTAATCAAAATGTGCGATATTTTCTTTGTAATTTTGACAATTTTTACAAAAAAAATTCGAAAATATAGAACAAATTCCCACCCCCAAGGGGGGAGGGGCTCTATTCGAGGAGGGTTCAATTGGAGGGGGGTTCTATTAGAGAAAATACGGTATTTTAGTTGCATTTTTAGTGAAATTACCACTCTGCGCTGGTTGAAAATGTTGACGTTCGCCAGACAAACGCCTGCCAAGACGCACAAATTGTTTGTGTGCCGGAATCCAGTATCGTCCATCGGAGTCTAACGCCTTTATAATAATTTAACACAATTTAAAAAATTATTACGTATATTGTGCATGTTAAACCTTCTACCCTGTCCGCCCTAACCTCCGTTTTGTGGGAAAAATTACCCTCGAAACTGCCCTGCGAAATTTTAGAAAAAAATCACCTTCCGAAACTACCCAGGAATTTCATCCCCAGAAATTCCCACCACCCCCGCGAAAATTTTGAAAAATCTCGATCGAAACTCTCAATCAAAAATCTAAAATCCCCAACCCCGAAATTGGTGATTTTGAGGACGGGAGCCAACCCTAATTAGTCAATAGTCATTAATCTTTGTTTATTGCAAGGGAGGCGCCAGGGGGGCAGCGGCCCCCCCACCGAAATGCCAAAAATTAATTTTTTTAACAGGGTCTTCTCTTTTGTTTTCAAAATTTAGGAAAAAATTTCACCGCGGCGCCTATCGGGCGAAAATATGAAATTGATCCCTCAAACCAAAAATAGACCCTAAAAACCAATTTTTCGGTGCAATAATAAAAATGGGCCCTTAAAAATCGACTTTTCGGCGCGAATAAAAAAGGTCGCCAAAAATTTGGTGGTGCCCCCCCCCTCCGAAATGAAATCCTGGCGCCGCCCTTGGTTTATTGATCTTACTTCCCATGGATTGAACGTTCGATGTTCGATTTTTTACCTTGAAATTTTGATTTTTCAGTTTTTTTTGGAAAATTCCAAAAAATTACAAGGAAAATGGTGGGAATGGTTTTTGTTTAATATATTTGTTATTTGTTTGTTTAAAATGTTCGAGTTCAATGTTCGACATTTTTTTGACATTCGATGTTTGTTAGACTTTTTTTGTTTGATGTTCGAGTTCGCTGTTTGGCGTTCGTGTTCATTCGACCTTTTTTGTTCGATGTTTGAATTCGATTTTATTTCAATGTTTATTCTATTTTATTTCAATGTTTGTTCGATTTTATTTCAATGTTTGTTCGATTTTATTTCAATGTTTGATCCATCTCTATCTCTCACTTATTTATTATTTACTTATATGACTAGTAGCATATTATATTGCCCAGCCTATGCTAATATGCCCTATACCTTTGCCAGTGCCATTAGTACAATAAACGAATAGTTTTGGGGTTGGAAGAGGTTAAAAATGTAAAAATTGTAACAATCTGCCATGCATAATTTTGCTCATGGTCTTCAATTTAATTTTTTCAATAATAAAAAAATAGTTAAATTTTTGAATTAGGCACCCTAAAACATTTTCTAAAAAAAACTACCCCAAATAGTTCCTTTTAAAAAAGTGAGTTATCCAAAAATTTAGATTATTTTAATAGTTATTCTAACTTAGTTTTTAAGTGCTTTTGAGTAACTGCATATTTCCAAAATTTGATGTTTTTGCAAAAACAAGAAATAGAGAGGTCTGTTGTCTGTAAAAACGGCCAAGGACGGATCTAGGATTTTGGGATACCCATGCAAAATAAGAAATTCTTATAATTTTTAAATTTTGAAAAATGTTTAATTTTTTTTTGAAAAACTGAGAATGAGAGAAAATTGAGAGAAGTCTGCTTATTTTTTGGTCAAAAACTTTTGATTTTTTGGGTTATTAGTAGGGTAGCACAACCCGGTTAAAAACCGGGTACCCCGGTTAACGGTTTTCCCAGTTTTGCCATACCCTTTTACCGGTTTCCTTTTTTCACGAAAATCGGTTAATTTTGGCTGACAAAAGTAAAGATTTTCGATTTTTTCCCATTTTTCAATTTTCGGTTTTAAGTTTTGACCAAGACCGGTTAAATTTTTGCCAAAAATTGCCGAAATTTTGAAACCGAAAACCGGATTTGTGCTACCCTAGTTATTAGGGTCCTGTGCTACCCTAGTTATTAGGGTCAGGTGCCGCCTGAAATTTTGTTAGAATAATTATATACCTTACTTATGAAAATTTGATCATTTTGTTTGACAAAAACACTTGAAATTTTCAAATTTTCCGATTTTTATTTTTTCTCTGGAGGGTATAAAAATTTTTTGGCTGGGGGGGGGCTACATAACCCTTCCCCCCTCATATCCGCCCCTGTGATCCGATGGTCTGGTTTTTGGTCTCACAAAAAAAAAGCCAAAAACATTCTTTCTAAATTTAGTTGAAAATATTTTTTAAATTTTTATTTCAATTAATCGTAATATTAATAAAATGATATCACTTTTTCATTTTTGGGAAAAATAGCCAATTTTTGGCTTCAAAAAATGCAAAAAATAATTGGGATGAATTTATTCGTCACCACCATTTTTTGGCTAAAAGCATCCATTTGGTCCATAAATTAATTCCATCCACCCACAACCAGTCAACACACACTTTCAGTCCAATCACAACCATTTATAACTTTTATTTTCCCCACAAAATTACAAAAATTAATAAAATAAATTCTAAAATTATTATTTTAAAAAATGCAATTAAATTCTGTAAATAAAACATGTAAAATATAAAATACGCATAAAAAATAAAACGTACAATTAAAAAACAAAAATTAAAAATTGCAAAATCTAAATACATAAAAATTACATTAAAGATTGAAAAATAAAAATCGAAATTACACAAAACCAACAAAATAAAATATAAAAATGTAAAAATTAAAAACAAAATACAGCAGGACAATATAAAATAACAAATATATAAATCACTACAACATACGACAATATCATGGTAAATATACAAAATACATTATACAAATGTTATATAAATATAAAAAATACACAAAAATACAAAATGCAATACAAAACCAACAAAATATGCAATATACAAAAAGTATGCAAAAAATACAACATAAAGTACAAAATAAATAACGTAAAATACACAAGAAATACAAAATATAAAGGCACAAAATACAACAATATTAAAAACAAACACAAAAATACATATAAAAATACATAAAATACAATAAAAAAATACAAGAATACACAAGAAATACAAAATATAATACAAAAAATACAGTAAAATACACAGTACATGAAAATACAAAATACAACACAACAAAATGTGTACTATAAAACACAAAATACAAAATATAAATACATTTATACAACAAAAAATAAAACACAATAAAAAAACACATCAAAATAAGACATAGAATATACAAATTAAAAAATGTACATAAATATATAAAATATTTGCATACAGCCAAATACAATAAAAATTAAAAAAAAATACATTAAAATTTGATCAAAAATACAAAATTAACAGAAAAAAATTCGCAAAATAAAAAAAAGACCTATTAAAAATTAAGAACGTTAAATAATTTAAAATTGTAAAGAATTAAAAAATCAATTGAACACAATTCAATAAAAATAATTAAAACAGAGAAAAAATCAACATTAAATTACAAAAATATATTCAAAAATGAAAAATAATTGTAAAAAACCAAAGAATTAAAATTATATAAAAAATATAAAAAATAACAAAATAACACAAAAAAATAAAAATAATATAAATAAAAATATAAAATAACAAATAAAAATTTAAAAAAATGCTTAAATGAAAAAATTATGATAATAATAATAAAAGAACTAAAGTATAAAAATAATGGAAAAAGAAAATATTTAATTAAAATAATTAATTTTGCAATTGCAAGGAGAATGGAAGAATTCCATGCCGATTTAGAAGACCAAAAAATAAAATAAGAAACGTTAAATAAATGAAATAAAGTGAATATAACAAAAAAAAACTGAAAATATAATAAATTTCAAAATAAATTAATTAAAAAATTCCAAAAAATAATCAATTTAAAAATAGAAAATTGGTTAAAAATAATCGTAAATAAAATTTTAAAAATTAAAAAATAAAAATGTAAAGGAAAAATACAAAAAACAAAATTTAACAAAAATTAACAAAAAATTGTAATAAAAAAGCGGAAATCATCTTCAAAATATCTAATTATCTATAAAAAATCGGAATTCATAAAATTTAAATATAATTAAAAAATTTGATAAAATCAAAATCAACAAAATCAAAAATATAATATTCTATCAAAAAATTATAAACAGTTTTTTAAATCAAACTCGGTAAAAAATAAATTTTAAAAAATTATTTAAAACTAAACATTAAATTTTTAATCAAAATTAAAAAGTAAAAAAAAACTAATAATATAAAAAATAAATTTAAAAAATATCGGAGGCACGCAATCAAACAAAAAAATTCAAAAAAATTAAAATTAAAATAAAAATTAAATAAAAAAACTTAAAATTTTTTGTATAAATTAAAAAAACAATATTTATATTCCAAGTTAGTTTATTGTTTATTCCATACGAGCTACAAAGTAGCCAAATTTAATAAATTGGCGTATTTAAAAAATATTTTGTTTTTAATTTTATTTAAATCGGTTAATAAAAAAATAAATAGGT
The DNA here is from genome assembly GCA_034700465.1 of Rotylenchus robustus. Taxonomy (NCBI): domain Eukaryota; kingdom Metazoa; phylum Nematoda; class Chromadorea; order Rhabditida; family Hoplolaimidae; genus Rotylenchus; species Rotylenchus robustus. The sequence goes on along the minus strand of JAQIYK010000756.1, from coordinate 5,836 downwards.
CAAAACCAAATGAAAGATAAAAAATAAATCCAAATTTAAAGTAAAAAATCGTAAAAATTATTTAAAAACCCATTTTTATTTAAAAAATAAATAAAATTTAACAAAAAAATAAAAAGTTAAATAATTAAATTTAAACATTATACAAATAAATAAAAATAGGAACAAATAAAAATTGAAACATAAATTTTTTAATTAATTTAATTTGTGAAAAAAGAAAAAATAAATAAATCAAAATTAAAAAACAAAATGAAAAATTACGTTATTATATTATTAACAAAAATTAAAAATTTCTCCAAAATTTTTTAAAATTTTTATATTAAATATTATTATAAAAGTTTATAAATCAAAATTTATTAGTACGAAAATAAAGGTATGGAGGACATTTTATAGAAGAAAAAATAGAATTAAAAAGGAAAAACATAAAATATAAAAACATTACATAATGCCAATTTAAAAAGTAATTATAACTGAAAAAGAGAATCAACAAAAATATAAAAAAATAAATAGTGGAAAAAATAAAATAAAAAAGAAAAATAAATAGGAAAAATAAATAATAATAAAAAGAAAAATAAATAGGATAAAGAAAAAATAAATAGGAAAAATAAACAATAATAAAAAGAAAAATAAATAGGATAAACTACAAAAATGTAGTTAAAACAAAAAATGTAAAAATAAAAACAAAAAATACGAATATTTTGTAAAAATAAAAAGTAGTAAAAATAATTGTTCATTAAAATAAGGAAAAATTAATAAAAAAAATTGTATGCTAAAAAGATAAAAATAATTAATCAAAAATTTACGAATAATAAAATAAAATGGATAAATTGATATAATAAAAAAAATTAAAAATATAATTTATATATTTTCAAAGGACAACAAAGAAGATTATGGCATTAAATTGAAAAAAGGCAATAGTAATATTAAAATAATAATTAATAAATCAAAAAAATTAAAAATTACATATTTAAATTAAAAAATTAAAAATTTAATTGTTTTTAACGTAAATATATAAATATAAGAAACAAACTAAAAATGTTGACATTCACTGCAAAAAATACTGCAAAAAATATTAAATAAAAATAAAAATTATTATATAAAATTATTATTATATAAAAAAAATTTTATTATATAAAAAAATTAATAAAATAGAAAACATTAAATTAAAAATAAAGAAAAAATAAGACAATATTAAAAAGTGAAAAATTAAAAGCAAATAACAAAAAATTATGCAAATTAAATATTTTTAAAAATTGACAAAGATAAGAATATAAATAAAAAAACGAAAATGGTAAAAAATTTGTTTAAAAAATAAAATTAAAAATACAATAATAAATTAAAAATTAAATTTATCAGCTATTGCATTAAAATAAATTGTTATCAAAAAATAAATAATGTAAAAATAATTATTCGTTAAAAAACTCAAAAATAAAAATTAAAAAAATGACTAATTCCTTACCCGTTTACTAAAAATTAACCACTTACTCAAACTCCTATATCTTCAATAATTGCCAAAATATTAAAAATAAGGAATAATAAATTTGTTTGAATATTAAAAATAGTAAAAAAGAAAACAAAATAGACACAACTGTTCAAAAAGTGAATGGAAAGTCAAAAAATAAATATAAGAATAAAAAAATAAAAAAAATAAACATAATATAAACTATAAATTAAGTAATAAAATCTAACTTTCGAAACTTAATAAACAAAATATAAACTATAAATTAAGTAATAAAATTTAACATCAAAAAATAAAAATATAATTTATTATTTGAAAAGTTAAAAAAAATGACAAAGATAAAATATAATAAAATCACCAAAAATATTGCAATAACAATTGAAAAAAACATAAAAAACATATTGCATAACAACTCTGTCAGAAAGAGCGAGACAAAAAGAGCTGTTGTCAATATGATGCATAAATAATTAATAATAATTTATCAAAAAAGTTGAAAATACAATAAAAAAAGAAAATAAAAAAAAGAAAACTGATAAACAAAAATTGAAATAAAAAATTGAAAATTGCAATTTAAATAAAAAGATAAAAAATAAATATTAAAATTAGCAAATTTGAACGGCTAACAAAAAATAAAAAAATAACAATAACAGTGAAAAAGTGTAAAATTAAATAAAAAATGTAAAAATTTAAAGAATAAAATTATTAATATTATTATTTTTAATAATCATAAAAAGGTAAATAAATGTTAAACAAAGAAAAAAATAAACAAATAATTAAACATGTTTAACATATAATATATAAATAAAACAATTTTAATTAAATAATTTAAAAAATGCCTAAAACCTCCATTATAACAAATAAAATGATTGCAGCAAATTAAATGATAAAAATTAAAGTTAAAGTAATTTAAAAATTTAAATTAAAAATAAATTTTAAACAATAAAAAATCAGAAAAATATTTAAAAAAATGCCAAGTGAATTAGATTTAAAAAATATTTAAAATTTTATAATAATTAAAAAATTGAAAAATTAAACCGATTTTGTTAGTTCATAAAAAAATGAATGATGAAAAATAATTTAAAATAAAAAGGCAAAAATTAAAAATATTAAAAAGTTAGATAGAAAGCTGTTAAACATTAAAACACATTTACGGTAATCGTTATGCGTTTTTTTAAAACACCAATTTAAAAAATAGTAAAAATAAAAACTAATAAAAAAAGTTAAAAGAATTTTTTTTGTTAAAAAACAATTAAGTTCTAAACGACAAAAAATATTTTATTTTGAAGAAAAAAATTGAAAAATTAATAAAATCGTAAATTAAAATGAAAATACGGCCCAAATAAAATTAAAAATAATTTAAATACAAAAATTGTAAATTTTATTAATCTAAAATAAATGAAAAATCTTTAGTAAAATAAAAATAAATAATTTAAATATATTTTCAAAATATAACCAAAAAATTCAAATAAAAAACAGTGAAATAACCCGTTAGAATAATAAAATAGTAAAAAAAATCATAAAATTTAAATATTTAATAAACTGATAGAGTTAAAAAAATAAAAATTAAATTATGGAAAAGAATTTATTAAATATAAATTTAACAGAAAATCAAAAATAAAATAAAGTATTGAATAAAAATAATAAAAAGAAAATTGTTTATTATTTATCTAAAAATGAATTATTGATATAATACCTAAATAAAACTTTATGTAATAAAATAAAAAATAAATAAAAATAAGCATAAAATTGGCAAAAAATCACATCAATTAATACAATAATAAATTCTGAAAAATACTAAAAAAAACAATTTATTATTTTTCCGAATAAAAAAGAAAATGTGATAAAATTTAAAAAAACCAATGCTTAAAAATTTAAAAATCAAACAAAAACATAAAAAAAACTCCACGAAAAACTCCACGAAATGTGCACACACACGACAAATTTTGCCAAACCACAAGAAATAATTTAAAAAAATTAATAAAATGCAATTTAATAAAAATATTCTTCAATTAAAAATATTAATTATTACATTATATCAATTGTTAAATTTTCAATTCCAATTATCACAAAAATCAATTTAAAATTGGTGACAAAAATCAAAAGTAAAAAAACAAACAAATGAAATAGAATTGAATAAAATAAAATAATATTAATTTAATTTTAAAAATAAATACAAACAAAAATATTTTTTAAATTAATAAATATTATTATGTCTACAAATAAATTAATTATCCGCCAAAAAATGTTGATCCTGAACATTATGATAAAAACAAAACAAGTAGAATAAAGGGCAAATTGAATTGCCTTTAATAATTAAAAAATAATTCGCATCAGTTTATTATCAAAATTTTAAAAATTGAACTCAATAACACAAATAAAAAAATAAAAAATAATCAAATAAAATAAAAATAAAGAAAAATCATTGTTTTATAAATTGCTTATATTAGCACAATTAAATAAAAAAATATTGTAAATAATTTAAATTGATAAATAAAAAAAATATATAAAAAATGAAAAAATAATCAAAATTCACCAGAATTACAACAAAAAATTGAACAAAATAATTAACTAATTCAAAATTTGAAAAAAAAACAATTTAAACATAAATATATAAAATTTAGAAATTAAAACGGGCTGCGGAACTAATAAGACAAATTTTAAAGCAAATGTAATTAAATAAAAATAAAAATTATTTTTTCATAGATTGATAAATATAAAAAATATAAAAATAAATTTTTTAAATAATAATCAAAAAATAATTTAAAAAATAACGTAACCAAATGCTTTTACGCTAAGAAAAGTAAAAAAAAACATTTTTTATTATTATTAAAAAAGGTTATTAAATATTTGACTAACAACGCAAATAACAATAAAAATGATTAAAAAAATATTAAAGAAATAACAAATGACTAAAATTTAAATAAATTAATATATTGTTAAATTTGAAAAATTAAATAGTAAAAAATAAATATATTAATAAGCAAAATAAAAATAAAATTAATTTATTTTAAAAGGAAATTGTATAATTTGTAAAACTTGTTTTTAGATTAACAATAATAAAACATGAAAAATTTCGAAAACAAAAAATAAAATTTAAATAATTTATTTGATAAAATAAAAAATAATTTCTTAAATATTAAAACCAAAAAAATACTCAGAAATTAAAAAATACATCAAAAATATAACAAAAATTAAAAAATTATAATTTTTTTGTAAAATTTGCATAATTACTGATGTATTACCAAATTGATATTTCAACACTGTATGTATTGAACTTGAACACTGTATAAACGACAATTAAATAAAAAAATACAAAACGCATAAAACATTAAAAATATTTAATATTTTATATTATTAAAAAAAATTCGAGTACAATTAAAAAATACAAATAATTATATAATTAAAAATAAAATTTAGAAATAAAAAATTCAAAATCATATAAAAATTTAGGAACCTAATTTTAAGAACTTATAACAATATAAATATTAAATCGTCGAAAAAATGTTAAAAATTAAATGTAAAAATAATATAAAAATTATATTAAATGAAAATAGTTTAAAATAATAAAAAAATATTCATTAAAAATATAAATAATGATTTCCGAAAAAAATATATATAAATATATAAAATTATTAAAACAAAAAATTATATAAAATCTTAGCGAATTGATTAAATTGTATCAAATATTATTATAATTATTTTGAAAATCAAATTTAAATTTAGTTAAATATATTTAAAGAAAATTTTGATTAAATTTTTGTTCGTTTTAATTTTTTACAATTAAAAAAATAAATGAAAATCATTAAAAAACATGAAAAATTTAAATCGAAAATTGAAGTAAAAAGAATAAATAGAATAAGTGAATTTGATTATCAATTTTAAATTACAAATATATTTTTTAAATTATTCAAACGAGAAAAAGTGTTCTCGACCAAATAAAATGCTGATTTCCAAAAATGCAAAAAATATGTAAATTCTGTTTAAATAAAAATTTAAAAAAATTAGCCCCCTGAAATTATGAAGCTCCGAAAAATTCCGAAAAAATAAAACATCATTAAAAATAATTCAGCACATATAATTAAACAAATATTTTGAAATTTTGCATAAATATTAAATTAAAATTTTGAATAAATATAAAAAATTAATAAAATTGTAAAAATAACAAATATTCTATAAGTAAAAAAACTAAAATACAAAAATATAAAAATATCAATAAAAATAAAAATAAATTTAAAAAGTATTTTTATGGTAAAAGATAAAAACAGAAAAAAGGGAGTTTATATATTCGCCCAAGTCCACTTATTTTATGTCTACAAAAAGCACGACAACAATTGAAAAATAAATAAGCAAAAATAAAAATAAACAAAATCATTGTAAAAA